>WEDG01002428.1:0-48492 GCA_017591395.1 Schistocephalus solidus | reverse complement strand
GTAGACTTTGTCCTTCGCCATATCTAAGCTCGTCATTCGGGAAGCGTAGGCGCTGATGATGGTGGCGAACTGGTCTTCCCGAAGAGGCAGGCGGAGGCTCATCAGGCGATCATTTATACCCTGCGGTAGACAGGGCAGACGTCCCACGATGCCGTTCCGAATGGCAAAGGCGACACCAGCGTCGCGTCTCTCTGCCTTTGGTCGGCCGCTTCAGAAGAAGGTGAAGCCGGCATCCACCTCCTCCAGCTGACCCTGCTCAGAGAATCGGGTCTCGCTGAGAGTAACAATGTCCACCTTGTAGCGCGCCAGTTCCCGAGCGACTAGCACCGTCCTTCGTTCCGGCCGGTTGCTCCTAGGACGTACACATCCGGCCGTACACAGTTAAATTTCAGCCATTTCATTGGATACTTACCATCTTCAGAATTTAATTCTGGATCCTAAGATGCTAAGGCCTCAAGTTCACTTGCGCCTTTGCATGAGATTTTGTTTCATGCGCCAAAGTGATTAAGAAGGAACCATATCGACGTTTCATTATCTCATTCTGAAATGCTACTGCTGTATTAGCCTACTCTACCACCTTACCTTATTTTCCTAAGCAGTTTTTCTCCTACACTCTATTCCAAAATGGAGGCCTATTGAAATCTACCTCCCTATTAAAGGTGGGAGTATTTTTTCACTGCCTTTTATCTAGTTCACTACTAATTTCAAAACATCGCTAATTATTGCCCTACCAGGACAATTTCTGCCTACATTATTAAATATTTGTACATTTTATCTACGCACATTGTCATGATTTTATTTCGTTACTACTGTTTGTTTAGACAGTGCCTTGTTGGCGCTAACCAAATATAAATTCAAAATAGTTTATCAATATGTGGTGACATTCAAGCATCTGCTTGACCTACATATGATCCAGCATCACGTGGGCTATGTGAAAACTTGACATTGAAACACAAGTGTATCCCGTAAGTCTCTATGTGTACACTTGACTTTAATTTCTGTACATTTAATCTAATTCTCGAGATTTTTCTGTGAAAAATTGAAAGTTCAGAAGTGTGCCCATTTTCCTCAAATAAACTGAACTGACTTCATAAGTTTGACGACATGGTAAGTTTAAATATATATACTTTCGAGTAAATTTTAGAAAGAGTGAGCACACAATTTACAGTGTTCAAGCTGACTTTATAAAATAAGCAGTCAGATATAAAATCGTTTGAAGAACAGTTAAAAAAAGATTAGGCCAGAGCGACGGTATGAGCGGGCCGAGCCTAGGCATATGCCAAAAATAAACCACGCTGTCAACGGCAACAACTGATTACAGATCTGTATCGGACACAGAAATAGAAATAAGCTCTGTCCCAACCAACCTCCCGAAAGCAGAAGAGGTCGACAACTGGAATGACCATAATATACTCTCAGTATATGCTCCACCATGCCCAGCAAACAGTGGCAGAGCGTTACATGCAGTTCAGCATGAAAAATCAATCGAAAACCAAAACGAAATCGACGGAGAGAAATGTCTCATTATTCAGAGGCTCCCGGTCTCCTTTCACTAGGAAACTTGATTTAACTCTTTCCATCACGAGAGTGATTTTGAATAGGCAATAATATGTGAGACCAGTCAGTTTACCAAAGGAATTGTTCTAAATGAACTGCTGGAGCTAAATGGGTCCAACTCATTTCGTGCCGATTATGTACCTATTAACCTCTTTGAGGAACTCTCCTGTGAGTTTGCAGAACTGCCCCTTATGCTTTCCCATACACCCTTTGAGGCTGGATGTCTACCGGCCGATTTGAAATGTGCGTGGATAGCAACGCTGTATAAAGGCTGAAGCCAGGTTTCCTCAAAAAACTACAGGCCTGTCAACCTTACTTCCATTTGCTGCAAAATCGAGGAAAAATAATTAAACAACAAAAAATGCAGTTCCTTGAACAAAACTATCTGCTTTACTATTTTCAGAGTGGTCATCGCAGAATGACGTCCTGTGGGACAAACTTGCACTACAGTTTAAAACGTTCGACTACACGAACGTCTAGTCTATATTAACTACACGAAGGCCTTCCATATCGTGCCTTCCCGTCGCCCTCTGTACAAACTCAGCCACATATGAGAAAGAGGTAAGCTTCTGATGTGTATGCAAAGCTTTTTAATCTGCCGCTCTCAAACTGTAAATGTCGATGATTAGTAATTGACATAGGTTGCGGTTTAGAGTGGTGGCCCCCAAGGCTCCGTTCTTAGCCCTTAGCTCTTCATTATGTACGCCAAAGTCTGTATAAATGAACGGGATTGCGATTTTTTTCATGTTAACCGATGACATTACGATCTGCAGCCTCGTCTGACATGAAATTGACGAAGAATGTTTGCAGGCAAACTTAAACCGACTTGATCAGTGTTCGAATGACTGGCTTATGCTGTTTAACGTGAAAATTGTAACTTCCTACGAGTCCAAAGAACCAGATCATCGAACAGCATGGTCTTACGCCTGAAATGCATACCACTGCAAGTAGTGGACACCAAAAAGGACTTGGGTGCATGAGTTGCAAATTAACTCAAACCGTCGCTCAACTGCTTAAAGGTGGGTAACAAGGCGATGCATATCAGGTACCTCATCAAACGGGCATTCTCCTCCTTTGATAAAGACTGTTATTCACTTCCGAACTTTTGTGCGGCCATAACTGGAGTTTTCATCCAAGCATGGAGACACTGAAATACTAAGGACCACACCCTCCTTGAAATAGTTCAACGGTGTGCAACCAAACTCATAACTGGACAAGGCCTACTACTCTACGAAACCCGATTAGCTTATCTCGAACCCTTTCCTTTGAATTGCAGGTAGCTACGGGGTGACCTTATACAAAGTTTGAATATCCTAAGCGGTCAGGACTGCTGCTAAGTAGCGGTAAACTTCTTCGAGCTAGCAATAACTACAAACCTACGGGGTCACCCACTCAAACTACGTGTGAATATTGCCAGGCTCGACATACGGAATTTCTTCTCTGGCAGCGTCGTTGAAGTGTGGAATGTCTTGCCAGAGAATATTGTTATGTCTGCGTTCATGGAAGCTTGTGAGCAAAAACTGGGTCAGAATAGAAGTACGTACCATGATGCCTTCCGACCGCTGTCATCTTGCTGTATCATGTTACCAACTTATACTTGTTTATAATACTACTTCCAATGCTTAAGTAACGTTGATAGGTAAATATCCCGGACTGACATTCATCATACCGCACGCAGACTGGAGGTCATTCTACTTTGCCTTTAGCGTACGTGTGCTCAAAGTAACTACAGCGTTACCGGCATGCGTGCTAACACATGTCTTCAACTACTGCCGATGTACGAACTAGTTCATCTACCTGCACAGTTCTTGAGATTTCCATTGTAATTTTTGATGTTCTCTTTTCCGAATTTCGACATACTTCCACTGTAGGTAACTAAGGGGGTTCAAAGATGTCTACCTTAATTTCCCCAAATAAACTGAAATGCACCTTAATTTAGTTGAAAATGACAAAATGAATGTAGTTTGATTATTAGTCAGGAAGAAAAACTGTCACCCATGATAAGGTAAGTAGGTCTGTGAAACAGAACAGCCCTGCAGCTGAGAGTGAATGAGGGTAGGAAAGGTTCCTTTTAAAGTAAGAAAGTCCTAAATTGGATAAGGATATTTGCTGTAGGTGTGATCATAATATTTTTGGAAGCCAGCAGAAGTAAACGTCTGGTTGTTAATATAGTAGGAACCAATTTCGATCGGTCACAGTCCGCTTAGAGTTCAAGCGAGGAGGGGATATTAAGTCTGTGAAGATCATCAGAGTGCAGAGGGATTCGACCATGCTTCGCCTTTATTGACTGACCAAAATCCTAGCGGAATCCACTATGCTCTTCAACATATCGCTTGAGGTCGAAATGAGTAGATGACGTTAATCGCCGTGGAATACATTAGTGCAGTGGGCAGGTGTAATTACTGTAAACTTGGTAGCTAATTAAGGCAAAAGGTTGTAAAATTCTAATTGCGAGTTACCATTTAAACTGGTCAGGTAAACATTATCCCCCAAATTCCAAGAGGACCCTTTTCAACGTCCAGAAGTTGATTTTTCGGGAGTTAAATAGAAAATAATGACTTAATGCTTTCTGGGGTAAGTTACTTACGTAATTTGAATTTGAATACCGATATCCCGGGTGATGATCTAAGATCTAGAAGATTATTGCAAAGGAACATATATTTTTGTGCAAAATAGTGAGTGTTTAGACCTAGAGCACAGAGGTGGCTGAATAAATAAATAATTGTATTTGATATCAGTTTACAGGCAATTTCATAGGAAATATATAGTGGGGATCAGGCAAGCAGTGAACTGAAGGAAAACAGTTATTAGTTTTTTTCTAACTAAATGTTAGTAAGGGGAAAAACTGCTGCTCGTGGTATGATAGCAGCCCGGAATGGGGAAAGGGTAGCGCAATTGCAGTGTGTCTACAGTCGCCCTGCCTTTTAAAGGACCCGGGATTCTGCACCAGGAAAGGGTGCATCCGCGGAAGATTGCTGGCTGTCTCCTGAAGTATTCACTGGTTACAGGCTGAATAGACAGTGTCGTCGCTCTCAAGATCAGACCTGAGACCGGGCACAGATGCTGCGCACACCGTGCAGTCGGAAGAAAGATCCAACCATGTCGGCACTCAGAATTCGTGGTAGCTGTTCTGAATGCAGGAAAATAGGGATAGTTCTCTTAAAAAATAGAATTTTGCAGGGTTTTATGTTCTGGGTAGTTTATTCCACGTTTTTATAGCGTTAACCGAAAAAACTTACGATACTTAACTGTGTGTGCGTGTATAAAGTGTGATGTATGACTGATCTACGGGGCTGATAGCGACAATATATGGAAAAGTACGACTAGATTTAATGCAAAACAGAAAGCAAAGGCCACCTACGAGTCTTCTTACCCATCGAAACATATGGTTCCCCAATTGACATCTAATGTTATAAGAAATACTTGATCAGACAGGGGTAAAGAGTCATCGAGTAAAAACTCTGAACATTTTCAATTTTGCTGTGGTCACAGATATTCATTAGCCCAAATAAATGACAGAAATATTCGAGTACAGGTAGAAAAAGCAGTTTAAAATGTCTTCGTTTCATTTCCAGATGGAAAACCTTCAGTGATATGAACTCGCATAACTGCGCAGCCTTTGCATATATACGACCTGTATTAGGTGATAAAGCAAGCTTATTTGCATTCCTACAATAACTTTTCTGCAGTAACTGCTAATATTGTCGACCTACCAACTTGCAGGAAATCTGTATTGCAGAGTTCATCCTGTGTGGCCTCATTGTGGTTCCATTTTCTCTGCATAATTTTTTTCTCCTAAAATTTCTCATTTTCTTATTTTGCTTAAGAAATATCCTATTATTCGAAAATAACTGTAAGATATTACATAAAACGAATTGCTTAGAAATAAAACATTGCTTCAACATTTCTTTTTTAGAAAACACTTTTCCGTGAGCACTGACCTAGTCTGTTTGAAATCATCATTTGTCATTCTTCTTTTGAGTTTTGCTAGTTTAAGCCTGTTTATTGCTCACTTCTATACTGCAATTCCCATTTTTTGCATCTTAACGTCATCAAACCTTGTTATTTCTGACAACCATTTAAAAAGTGCTGAAGTTCGAACGCAAGATCTGCTAGATTGTCGCAAAAAAATGATTCGTCTGATTTTTTCAGCTTTAGCAAATTACAGCCTGCTCCAAACAAACATGAGAACGAAAATCTCAGCTTGTCACAAGCTCTCAGCAGTCGAACGGAAAAGTTGCTTGGTTGCATCCAGAAGTCACGTCAGTGCTATGCATGTGCAACAAGTTGTTAAAGCTAAGTAGCTTAAGCTGTCCACTTTACAGAATTGTTATGAGTTTATGTTAAAGTTCGGATCAGTTCTCTCGATAATTGGGAATTTATTCGACGGTGACATCTCTGCTATTCCCTTTCAGGAATGTCAGTATCTGGAATTTCTCATCCATTTGGTTGCGAGTGAAACATTATACTGACAGAAAAGGAATTATAATTTTCTTTCGAAATGTCTCCGGAGACAATGACCTATTGACGGTGCTACATAGTTTCTTTACTCGTGCGGCTTCAACTACAAAATAGCAGAAGCCAAACGCCTCTCCTTACGTAGAAAGTATCCAACCATATAAGTCACCCTTTTTATACCATTCGAAGTGAACTCCATCTTTGCACAACGAGATCACATTTCTCGTTACCTACAAGTGGCACACTGTTCATTTGTCGGGATCTTACAGCGATGGAGCGAAGAAACGCGTCTTCCCTCTCACATTGGGCACTTAGTCTATTATCTGTAAGTCCGGTCATGGTTATGCAAACCACAATGAGATGGCAAAGCAACATCCTCTGATGTCCGTTTCGAAACTCCCTTAACGTCACATTCTACTTCTCTTCCAACCAATCCTTTAAAGCCTTCTGCCTCGTGACCAGGAAACTCATACTCAGTAGCCTTTTATCATGTCGTAACCCCACCTTTTATGGCCGCGACTCCGTCTAGAGGGCCAAGGCCGACCGCTTCTCCATCTCATCGTAGTTCTCCTTGTATTCCTAGATAAGATAACTGAGCTAAGAACTGTAGCTTAAGAACTCGATCCAGATGTTTTGTGCATCACAGCATCTTGGGCTTCTGAACTAATTACCGAATCGTCACTCGCTTTTAATTTTCCCCTTTGATGAGCAGAATATTCTCCATTTTTATCGAGAATTATTTCGTTCCTGATTATTGGAAAACATCTATTGTTATTGCTGTCTGTATATCTGGCTCACGTTATGATTTTCAAAATAATCGCGGTGTTCATAAGACGCCTTCTCTTGCTAAGCTCTTTGAATAACTAATTGCCCTACAAATTACAGATTTTTACATAACCAATCAACTTCTTAGCTCTCCCCAACATGACCTCTTACCAGATCACTCTTATTAAACATGTCACGTATTTTCTAAATCTGTTAGCATCTCTTCGTAATGATCATCTACTTTTGGTCGTTATCTATTTTTATCTTAGTAAGACCTTCGATTAAGTGCCTCATAGGAAAATCATAGTTAATTGTGAAGTTTTAGGACTTCATAGTCACCTTATCGATTTCATTGCGTCATGTCTAATAAATCGGAAACAAAAGGTCTTAGTGGGGTTCTCATTTTTAGATGAGACCCATGTTGAAAGCGGTGTCCTAAGAGACCCCGTGCTAGGTCCTCTTTGGTGTTTGCATGGCATTAATGATATTTCATCAATATTTAAACACTCTCAGTCTTTATTTATGCGGACGATCTTAAATACGCATATTACTTCTCTAAATCTACAGCCCACCGATGCATAGGAGAAATCCATGCAGACTTGCATGCACTTTCCGCGTGCAGTTCAACGTGAAAAAAGGAATCCTCACCTTTTAAGTGTCGTTACATGTGCTTTGGGCTTGAAAGTCTACCGCAATCATTTATTTTTTAAGGTAGCCTTCTGGCTGAATGTTCCAACATCAAGGTCTTTGGTTTAAGCTACACCAATAATTTAGATCTCTTGCCACATGCCCATAGAATTACAGCCAAAGATGCCACATTTTTGCCCTTATTTCTTATCATTTCTATATTCTTGAAATTAAATAAAATATTTTATCGAATGTATATCCTTCACAATCTTGAATATTGCTGCCCATTTTTTGGTTAAATGAACGAGTCTAACCGTTCTAAAATTGAAAAAATTCAAAGACATTTACTTGTAAACGCCAATCTCCGACACTTTCAACTACCTCCTACTTGAATAGGTGCCAGCTTACGAGCCTAAAATTGCTGAGTGCAGATACTGGAAGCTGGCTTCTGTCTCCTTTTCCGCCTTCCTAGTGATTCAAGTATTCCCCGAATTTCAAACCTTACCCCCATTACTCGTCCAAACACACCACATAATTATTCACTGATTTTACCTCCTGCTATATCCTCCACTTATAAACGCTGTCTGTTGTTTGCTTCCAGGTATAGTTTTCTTTGGAATAACTTGCCAATTGAAATTAGGTCGTTAACTAGTCTATCTGCATTCAAACGAAGACTGCGCATTTATCTCAACACTGATTCTATTAACCTTTTATTTTCCTCATCTTTTCCCAGTAGCTTTCCCCATGACTCGGAGAAGGGACCATCGGGAATTTAAGTGACCCTCTTGAAACTATATTTTCGCTACCTCGGGTTGCCTATGAACTATGATGTCTCCTTATATCACCAGTCATCCAAACGATGACGTCATTCGGACGTACACATTCGGTGGTCCACAGTCTTAATTGCTACCGCTTCTTTGGATACTAACCATCATCAGAATTCAATTCTGGATCCTAAGATGCTGACAACTTAAGTTCATTGACGCATTTTCGTGAGATTTTGTTTCATACGCCTAAGAGATCAAGAACGAATCACCTCAACGTTTCATTAGCTCATTCTGAAATGCTTCTACTGTATTACCCTTATCTACCACCTGACCACTTTTTCCTTACCATTTTTCTTCTCCTACCTATTAAAAAATGAAGGCTTAATGAACGCTGCCTCCATTTTTATGATAGGAGTTTTTTTTCACTGCCTATTTTTTCTAGTTCACCATTCATTTTAAAACATCGCTAACGGTCGACATAGCAGGACAAGTTATGTATTTGTACATTTTATCTGCACACATTGTCATAACTTTATTTCGTTACTAATGTTTGCTTAGACAGTGCCTTGCCTGTGCTAAACAAATATAAATTCTACATTCTAAATACCTTTAACCTCATTACTATTCAATACAATTCAATTCAATTTATTGAGGGAAATAGGCATGGGCCTTTGAGTACCCTATTTGTAACGTAAAATTAAGTGCGGTATACAAAGAAACCGTGTGGGTTGCAAAGGTACAAAAGGCGGTCATAAAATATGACAAGTAGTGCACGACTCTCGAGGGTTAAGATAAATTCCTCATCGCTCAGGCTCATTGTGGAACATAAAATTGTCACGTTTCCTTTTAAAGCTTTCCAGCGATGGTGACATCACAACGTCTTCAGGGAGGGCATTCCATGGTTTAACCACTCTGACAGTGAAGGAGAACTTGCGCACATCCAGTCTCGCCGGCTGGACACGCAGTTTCAATGGGTGACCTCGGAGATGGGTCGTGGTGGCAAATTCAAAGAAGTCCGAGAATTCCAGGCAACAATCCAATCCCTTCACAATGCGGAATGTCTGCAGGAGATCACCACGCATTTGCCTATAACTCAAAGGGAACAGATTAAGATTCATTAGGCGGGTTGGATATGGCAAGGAGCTTTGACTTCTAACCATTTTGTTGGCTTTCCTCTGGACTCTTTCGAGGCAGTTCTGATCTTGAACTGTCCAGGGTTTCCAGGATTGCATAGCATATTCCAAATGCGGCCTAATGGATGTTCCCAAAGTCTTAGCGAAGAGATCTTCGTCGAAATCCAAAAAAGGCTCGTAGGATGGCATGCAACACCGCAATTGCGCTCTTCGCCACTTTAGAGCAGTCAGACGATGGTTTTAAGGTTGTGGTCGTCAGCACACCAAGGTCCTTTTGGGTTTCCACGTCTTTTAAGGCTTCACCGTTGAGAAAGTAACTTCTACTTTCGCAGATCCAGATGGGTTGCCTAAGCGAAGTATTGTACACTTATCAACGTTGAACCGCAAAAGCCAATGATTCGACCACTCCTCCAACCGAGTTAGGTTGATCTGCAGTTTATCTTCGTCAGCAAGGCTCTGGATTACATTCCAGATTTTAATGTAATCGGCAAACATTGCTGCTTCACAGTCGAGATTCCTGACACAATCGTTCACGTTTATTAAAAACAGTATTGACCCTAGTACTGAACCCTGAGGAACCCCACTCTCGACCGCAGCAGAATTTGACCTTTCTTGGCCGATGCATACAACCTGGTGCCGACCCACGAGGAAGTTTTCGATCCACTTGAGGAGGTAACCTCTGATTCCAATTCTTTCTAGCTTGTAAAGCAGTCTCTCGTGCGGCACAGTATCGAAGGCCTTTTGAAAGTCAATGAAGGCAATGTGAACCGCGTGTCTATCTTCAAGTGCTTGGGTCCACCTCTGGAGCGAATACAGCAAATTCGTTGTGCATGATCTTCCTTTTCTGAACCCGTGTTGACAGCTTGATAACAAATTATGAGTCTCTAGGAATTTCACCAATTCGCTCTTGATGATCCTTTCCATAATCTTGCCAAGGATGCATGTCAAGCTTATGGGCCTGAGTTTGTCACTGACGCCCGGCTACCGCTTTTGTACAAGGGAGTTATATGTGCCAGCTTCCAATCGAAAGGAAGTGTTCCGGAGTCAAAGGACTTTTGAAAGAGCACTGACAAAGGTGCGGAAAGTTCATTGGCGAGTTCTTTCAGAAGCTTGGGTGGAAGCTCGTCTGGTCCTGGGGATTTCGACTCCTTTAGTTCTTTTAATTCCTTTTGGATCAGAAATTCTGAGAATAGTATGTGGCTAATGCTTGCAGTCGGCGGGTTATCCACTGAGGGACGAAGGAACCTTGCCTCGTTAGTGAAGACTGTTCCCTTTGAGTTATAGGCAAATGCGTGGTGATCTCCTGCAGACATTCCGCATTGTGAAGGGATTGGATTGTTGCCTGGAATTCTCGGACTTCTTTGAATTTGCCACCACGACCCATCTCCGAGGTCACCCATTGAAACTGCGTGTCCAGCCGGCGAGACTGGATGTGCGCAAGTTCTCCTTCACTGTCAGAGTGGTTAAACCATGGAATGCCCTCCCTGAAGACGTTGTGATGTCACCATCGCTGGAAAGCTTTAAAAGGAAACGTGACAATTTTATGTTCCACAATGAGCCTGAGCGATGAGGAATTTATCTTAACCCTCGAGAGTCGTGCACCACTTGTCATATTTTATGACCGTCTTTTGTACCTTTGCAACCCACATGGTTTCTCTGTATACCGCACTTAATTTTACGTTACAAATAGGGTACTCAATGGCCTATGCCTATTTCCCTCAATAAATTGAATTGAATTGAATTGAACCTTGACTCGTTTGTGAAGACTGAGCGGTAGAACTGTGAAAAGTACTCGGCTTTTTCCCTTTTTTTGGAAATTTCGACTTCCACGGCAGTCTTAATCAGTGGTATTTGATGTTTATTCCTTGTACATCTATGGAGGTAACTGTATACTAACTTTGGATTCTGCGTTGCTTTTTGCAGCAAAGTCTTCTCAAATTCTCTTCGCGTTTTAAGAATAAGGCTTCTCATTTTGTTTTTATGTGTTTTATACTTATTAAAATAGGCGACTTGATTAGACTCGCAATATTTTCTCCACAACTTGTGCTTCCTGTTTATTTCCCTTTTTAAGTTGCTGTCTAGCCACCCAGGACGCCTTTTGTGATGGACACTCTTTAGTGGGCAGTGGTTGTCCATAAGTTGCTTGACCATTATCGGCGCACCAGTCATCGAGAGGTCTTTTATTTCTTCCTTTGCTACGCACAGTTAGATATAGCTAGTTTTTTATCAGTAAGCGCTATAGCAATCTGGAATACCTTACCCAGAAGTGTCGTTATTCAGCAAAGCTAGCCTTTGTATAGGAGAGCTGTCACTTGTTTTCTACATTCAGGACACCTCTCACGAATTTCGAGTACCGACTCGGGGGAATCTCTCTTCTGTTCTGATGGCGTTTGTGGACTCTGGATCCTGTGCCATGTTTCATGCTGAGGGCAATATTGTTGACTCTGCAGTCCATTATCAGTTAATTCCTCAGTCGACAGCAAGCAACTGTTCGCAGACACACCGTTAGCTGGTCAGAATATCGGATCCATAACACTGAAGGGAGGACTACACCGTGCACTTGTGTCAACCGTTCCCCATCCCGAAATTTAATCATTTAATGAGCTGCACTTTTTTCTCTTGAAAACACTTTAAAGAACGATCAGGAGTTTTTTTCCCTGTCGGCTCGATCCTGTACTGTGTATCTCTTTTGACCTTGCCTGTAAACTGGTAAAAAATAAATAAATGCTCTTCAAAAAAATTGGGTCATATTTGCGCACTCATTTTAAACCATCTCCGTAACTTTTATGAATAACCATGATCAGAATTACAATCCGAATACTGATCTGTGCAGGCCTCATATAAATCGTCCATTCTCATCCAAAGTAGCCCCCTTGAGCACAATATATTGACTTCTTACTCGATTGCCGGATTTTCCATTATCCTTTTATATTACGCTTAAAAGCAATCTACCATACTGCTTCATAATACCTCGTGGAGCAGTTTTGTTTATTATGCACTTCTTTTTTGAAAAAGATGATCTTCACAGCCGTTTTTAGTCCTCTCTTGGTTTAAATACAACGAAGAACACCTTGCTATCCTTGGCACGACAGAAGCATGCGAACAGAGTTGTAGACTTCTCGGCAAAAATTTGGTGCACTGCAGACCGCACAATACCCGGAGACCGAGCAAACGTTTGTTTACAACCTCTCGTTGAATCAACTTACCGAGGCTCAAACAAAATTTCGGCAACTTGCATCCAGCTTTAACACAACCGGCGATAATCCGGTCACCGGTCGTTGCCTTCTTCGAATCGGTGCTACGTCAAACCGGTGTCACAGACTAAGCCAAGGACCTCTTACGACATCAAGTCACCTCACTGCTCATGTCACACCAAAAAAACCATTTGATGGTAAAAGTGGAGTAAAAGGCCCTAAGGGAGTTAAAAACATAGATGCCCAAATAATGATTTAACCTGCAGACAAAGGCTGGTCAACGGTAATCCTCGACAAGATGGACTTTCAAAACAAAATCCGAACGCTCCTCAATGATCGGGATTCCTACAAATTCAGCGACGCCACCAGTCTTAATTCACTAATGGCGAAAGTAAACAGAATCTCGGCTCAGTTAAAGAAAGACAAAGTCATCACCTGCAGGGACAGGTATATGGCGAAGCCCACAAAAGCAGTTATGGCACGCTGCGATAAATCGTCTCCCTCTGAGGTACGCCCGCATACGGGCTTGCAAACTAAATTCCAGAAACTAAGTTTATTTACGGCAGACTCGCAAACGACAGTTCACTCGACAGAGCAGTTCTTCGAAAAAATAAAGGTGGTCACGATTGAGCAGAATTAGAGGATGGTGTCTTTTTACTTTACCGCACTCTTCACGTCCTTGCGGTTCAAACAGTTCATGACCTTTACCATCAACATTACGATGAGAATGAGGGCCAGCTCACAGTTCAGTATCTCATAGAATTCATGGAACATTGTCTCAAAACTTTCTTCACCTTTGAAGGGATCACATCTAAGCAAATCAAGGGCACCCCAATGGGGTCCCCAATCTCTGGGCCTACAGCTGAGGTGGTTCTATAAAAACTCTAGAGACGGCTCTTCAAAGAGGATGAACCCAAATTTTGGGCACGCTACGTTGATAACACTTTCGTCATCATTGATCAACACGGAATCGCCCACTAATAAAGAGTGTCTGAACTCGATTTTACCCGATCTACAGTTCACGCTGGAAGAAGACATGGAGGGCAGACTTCCTTTCTTAGATGTTCTCGTCTACCACCACCCGCAGGGAAAAATGGTGAGGTCAGTCTACCAAAAACCGACAAACACGTTTAAATGCTGAGTTACAACAGCAACCCCCCGCTGCAGTACAAACGATGTTGTTAACGCAAACTATACCGACAGGTAGAAACTCACCGCAGCATGCCAGTTTATAAACGGGACGAGATGCAGTTTCTCTGGGAACTATTTACAGCCAACGGCTATCCGCGAACGTTCATTTAACGGAATCGAATGCCGCCAAGAACACGGAAAGAAGAGCGTTTTCACCGTAAGTCATGGCCGAGCATTCCGTACATGAAAGGAGCTCCGAAACCGTACGTAGATCCCTTGCACCTCTTGAAATAGGAGTTGCCCACAGGCCTACCTCAACACTCCGACAGCACGTGACGCGGCCAAAATACCCATTTGTCTACCGACTTCAGTGCAGCTACGGGATATGCAACTATGGTGGAAAAACCGGGCAACAGCTACATACGTAAATTCACAAGCATCAGTTAGCCGTACGAAGTTTGGAACCAACGTTAGAGGTGGCAACCCATGTTGCGCAGATGGGGCACGTCTTTAACGGAAATTGTGGGCCGAGGTGACGATCACACCTCAAGACAGATAAAGGAAGCCTAGATGTATACCGACTGCTCAGTCAACCACCACATTGATCTGCCGGTCTCCTATCTGGTATTAAGAAACTTCTGGTCAGGGACCGTCATGGCATGGAAAATCCGAGGCCACGAACTATCTCCGCAGCTAACGAGGATGAGGATAAACCCCACTACACTGAGACCCCACCTGATGTGGCATCACAAGGAGTCAACAGGTGTGACGACGACCAGGGTGAACCAAGTCGTAGTGGGACGCCGCGGCCTACACAAGTTGACGCGGCAGAACAGGCGATAGTCGGGGGTGACGAGACCGGCGACACGAGGGGGACACAGAGCACAGCCAGTGTTGACAGGCCAGGAGCAATGTGAACAGTGGCATACAATGGGAGGTGTCAGCATGATGTTTCAGCCTCTGAAGATGGGTAGCCGACAAAAACTACTAGAAAGGTCAGCCAGTCAATAAAGCTCTCCTGGTGAGCGCTCCTTCTTTGGAAATAAATTTGTATTTTAAGTGCCCTGGGGTACTATCAAAGCAAAATCAAGGTTGAGCTATTAAATAGCAATGCTCACTTTAGTGCTCAGTGTGAGCAGCCAGAGATATCAGAGAAGTTACAATCGATGATTACAAATAATAAGCAGTTTTCAAATCCACCGGCGATTTATCCTTCTACCGCAATAAATAACATTTTTTTGAAAAATGTGAGGTCAAAACGAAGTAGTGAAAAAAATTTATGCAAGGAAAGTGTGGGCAGAATTCAATAGGCCCCCACTTTCAAAAACCACGCAAGAGACAAAAACTGCTCCGTGAATTATATGGAGGGGTAGAGTAGGTTGCTTTTGAGTATAGGCTGAGACTCTTAAGAAGTTATTTCTTCTGAGTAACATAAAATTAGGAAAAATACTAATAACGATTTACCTCCGGAAGTTTTTTCACTGCATATTTCATCTGATATTGTCTGTAAAACGGTAATCAATACAATTTTTATTATTAAGTCCCACCAAATGAGTACGAAAACGTCAAAATAGGGCACACAGGGGTTCAAGATCGCATGCGAACCTGGGGGGACCGACAGTGGACTTGAGCCTCGAAATCTCAGTAACCCGGATGGAATGCTGATAAGGGTTCGAAGCAAACGAAAACGAAGCAGTTTTAATTGTGCGTGCCCGATTTTTAGCCTGAGGAGACGGACATGGGGATAGGAAGCATGGAAACGTAATTTGCAAACAGTCTCCTAAATTCCAATGCTCTTTGTTGGGGATCATGGAGATAGTGCGCTCAATCACAGTCCGCTGGGAGTCCAAGTGAGGAGGATCATAAAGGAGGATTATCAATGCACGTGGAGCTGCGTCCGTGCTGACCGACCAAACTACCAGCAGCCGGCGAAAGCTGAGAAATACGTCATCATCGTCAACAGATCACTAAGGATCGCAATTAGATGACGGTAAAAGCAGCAGAGATAATTGCTACATGGGGACAGGAACAATAACAGGGGATTTATGAGCAATTAAAAAAACAGTGTATTGTTGAAATCTAAGATGGAATGTGGACAAATAAAGCATGCATTATTTGACCTTAAATTCCAGGAGGACACTTTTCGAAGTCCACGAATTGTATGTTCGGAAATGACAATGCCAGAAATAACTGTATGCTTTTTGCTGTAAGATGCTTATGTTATTTTAATTTGAATACTGATAGTTGAAGCATTGACCTAAGATCTATAGAAAGATTATTCAAGAGGAAGTCATATTATGATGCGAAAAAGAATAAGCATTTAGACATGGAGCAAAGAGGCAGTGGAATATCCATCAAGGAAGTACACTTAGCATAGAACCGATCTATTTGGGTAAGGACATCAATACAGAGGAGAGTAAGGCTGGAGTTAATATGAAACAGAATGCCCAGGCCAGCTTCCAACCTTCGAACCCATATAAATTTAAGGTTCGCCAACTGACATCTTTCAGATTACGGACTGCTGGATCCAGCTCGGGGGAAGATTTTACGAGTAAATACTCTCTGAGAATTTTTCGATTTTGCTGTGGTCATGGACATTCCTTAGACCAAAAAATGAGCAGCAACATTTGAGGTCAGGTAGAGCAAACATTTGATAAAGTCTACATTTTATTTCAGGAATAAAAAGTTAAGTGATATGAACCCGCATATCTGAGCACCCTTTGCAGAGATATTATCTGTATGAGGTGATAGGGTAAGTTTATTTGTATAAGTCAGGCCTAGGTCCTTAATAGTGGAGCATTACGAGAGTGGGCTATTTTGAAAGGTAGTGTGGTCAGGAAGTTTGACAGAGCCAAAACACATTCAACTGCACTTGGACGAAGAAAACTCCATCTGTCACTTTGAAATCCAATGCAACAGCGTAGATCGATCAGATTTAATTTTACCAACGCAATTACTTGTGGTATCCACAGAATATCAATCAACACACTTAAAGTTATCAGCATAAATAAATGTTTGTGAATTTCTGATTTCTGGTGAAATATCGTTGATGTAAAGAAGGAAGAGCGGTGGGCCCATAATCATACCTTGGAGTACACCACTTGTGATCGAGTGAGGCGTTTCGTCGCTACTTCAGATCATGACTTTCTGATAGGGGTTGGATAGATAGGACCCGATTAAGTCACGTAGAGAAATTTGGATGCCGAGAGCTTCCAATTTTACCAAAAGGCGTCTATGTGGCACCTTGTTGAAGGTTTTACTAAGGTCGAAATAGGTAACTACGACTGACTTCTGTTCATTAGGAAGGGAAGGGATAAGATTAAGAAAGGCTAAGTGATAAGTTTTACACAATCTTTCAGGCAAACATCCATGCTGAGAAGAGTTTAGAAGTTCAACAATTAGACAAAAATCAAGAATATCAATCAAAATTATCTTTTTCACGAATTTTGGCTAGGGATGGGTTTCTATGCACGCCCTGAAAGTTATTCACATCATATCGAGATACAGACTTTAAAACTGGAAGGATAATTGAGGTCTTCCATGTTTCCGGTAAAAAAACGCTCGAAATATAGACAGAGCAGAAATCACTTAGCCACATGGGAAGGACTACTGCCTTTTTCATAAAAGATTTCGGAATACCGTCCGTTCCCAAACAATGAATTATTTAAACGACTTTTACGGTTCTGAATTATTCTAAATAAACATCGATTGTATTGAATATTGTGTCGGAAGGCGGAGAACCAGAGGGACTTTACTCGGAGTCAGTATTAAAGTGCTCATTGTCCTCATTGTTTATCGGCCACCTAGGATAGACCGAGTCGCGGACACCCACTTGTTGGAACAATTAGAAAAGTTCTCCAGTAGACCTAATGTAATGATTATGGGTGACTTCAACGCACCAGGAATTAACTGGAGCACTGTTCAATCATCATGCCCGAAATCAACTTTTGATTATGTTTTTCTGCAAAAGACTTTGAATGCACTCCTCACACAGCATGTCCCTTTCCCCACCAGAACACGTGAAGGACAAAGGGCTAACAGTCTTGACCTGGTTTTCACGAAAACATCAGGCAGCATTGACGAGGTTATTTCAATGCCTCCGCTCGGTCGTAGTGATCACGTGGTGCTTATATGGGACTACTCCTTATTCTCCGTTGCCCCTGCTTTAGAGGAAAAAACGGCGTAACGTTTTGGCGAGGAAACTTTCATCAGATGCGAGCAGATATAACACACATCAACTGGACCTCAATATTTTCGAGCACCGTAAACGAAGATTGGGAGTCTTTCCGAAATGTTCTTCTGCAACTTATTGACAACCACTGCCCGCTAACGAGTGTCCATCACAGCAAGCGTCCTGGGTGGCTTGACAGCAACTTAAAAAGGGAAATAAACAGGAAGCACAAGTTGTGGAGAAAATATCGCGAGTCTAATCAAGTCGCCTATTTTAATAAGTATAAAGCACAGAGAAACAAAATGAGAAGCCTTATTCTTACAACGCGAAGAGAATTTGAGAAGACTTTGCTGCAAAAGGCAACGCAGAATCCAAAGTTAGTCTACAGTTACCTCCGTAGATGTACAAGGAATAAACATCAAATACCACTAATTAAGACTGCCGTTGGCGTCGAAATTTCTCAAAACAGGGAAAAGCCGAGTACTTTTCACAGTTCTACCGCTCAGTCTTCACAAACGAGGCAAGGTTCCTTCGTCCCTCAGTGGATAACCCGCCGACTGCAAGCATTAGCCACATACTATTCTCAGAATTTCTGATCTAAAAAGGAATTAAAAAGAACTAAAAGAGTCGAAATCCCCAGGACCAGACGAGCTTCCACCCAAGCTTCTGAAAGAACTCGCCAATGAACTTTCCGCACCTTTGTCAGTGCTCTTTCAAAAGTCCTTTGACTCCGGAACACTTCCTTTCGATTGGAAGCTGGCACATATAACTCCCTTGTACAAAAGCGGTAGCCGGGCGTCAGTGACAAACTACAGGCCTATAAGCTTGACATGCATCCTTGGCAAGATTATGGAAAGGATCATCAAGAGCGAATTGGTGAAATTCCTAGAGACTCATAATTTGTTATCAAGCTGTCAACACGGGTTCAGAAAAGGAAGATCATGCACAACGAATTTGCTGTATTCGATCCAGAGGTGGACCCAAGCACTTGAAGATAGACACGCGGTTCACATTGCCTTCGTTGACTTTCAAAAGGCCTTCGATACTGTGCCGCACGAGAGACTGCTTTACAAGCTAGAAAGAATTGGAATCAGAGGTAACCTCCTCAAGTGGATCGAAAACTTCCTCGTGGGTCGGCGCCAGATTGTGTGCATCGGCCAAGAGAGGTCAAGTTCTGCTGCGGTCGAGAGTGGGGTTCCTCAGGGTTCAGTACTAGGGCCAATACTGTTTTTAATATACGTGAACGATTGTGTCAGCAATCTCGACTGTGAAACAGCAATGTTTGCCGATGACATTAAAATCTGCAATATAATCCAGAGCCCTGCTGACGAAGATAAACTGCAGATCAACCTAACTCGGTTGGAGGAGTGGTCGAATCATTGGCTTTTGCGGTTCAACGTCGATAAGTGTACAATACTTCACTTAGGCAACCCGTCTGGATCTGCCGAAAGTAGAAGTTACTTTCTCAACGGTGAAGCCTTAAAAGACGTGGAAACCCAAAAGGACCTTGGTGTGCTGATGACCACCACCTTAAAACCATCGTCTCACTGCTCGAAAGTGGCGAAGAGGGCAATTTCGGTGTTGCATGCCATCAGACGAGCCTTTTTGGATTTCGATGAAGATCTTTTTGCTAAGACCTTTGGAACATTCATTAGGCCACATTTGGAATATGCTATGCACGCCTGGAAACCCTGGACAGTTCAAGATCAGAACTGCCTCGAAAGAGTACAGAGGAAAGCCACCAAAATGGTTAGAAGTCAAAGCTCCTTGCCATATCCAACCCGCCTAATGAATCTTAATCTGTTCCCTTCGAGTTATAGGCAAATGCGTGCTGATCTCCTGCAGACATTCCGCATTGTGAAGGGATTGGATTTTTGCCTGGAATTCTCGGACTTCTTTGAATTTGCCACCACGACCCATCTCCGAGGTCACCCATTGAAACTGCGTGTCCAGCAGGCGAGACTGGATGTGCGCAAGTTATCCTTCTCTGTCAGATGGGTTAAACCATGGAATGCCCTCCCTGAAGACGTTGTGATGTCACCATCGCTGGAAAGCTTTAAAAGGAACCTTGACAGTTTTATGTTCCGCAACGAGCCTGAGCGATGAGGCATTTATCTTAACCCTCGAGAGTCGTGCACCACTTGTCAAATTTTATGACCGCCTTTTGTACCTTGGCAACCCACACGGTTTCTCTGTATACCGCACTTAATTTTACGTTACAAATAGGGTACTCAAAGGCCCATGCCTATTTCCCTCAATAAATTGAATTGAATTGAATTGAATTGAATTAAAGAAGGAAGAGCGGTGGGCCCATAATCATACCTTGGAGTACACCACTTGTGATCGAGTGAGGCGTTTCGTCGCTACTTCAGATCATGACTTTCTGATAGGGGTTGGATAGATAGGACCCGATTAAGTCACGTAGAGAAATTCGGATGCCAAGAGCTTCCAATTTTACCAAAAGGCGTCTATGTGGCACCTTGTTGAAGGTTTTACTAAGGTCGAAATAGGTAACTACGACTGACTTCTGTTCATTAGGAAGGGAAGGGATAAGATTAAGAAAGGCTAAGTGACAAGTTTACACAATCTTTCAGGTAAACATCCATGCTGAGAAGAGTTTAGAAGTTCAACAATTAGACAAAAATCAAGAATATCAATCAAAATTATCTTTTTTACGAATTTTGGCTAGGGATGAGTTTCTATGCACGCCCTGAAAGTTATTCACATCATATCGAGATACAGACTTTAAAACTGGAAGGATAATTGAGGTCTTCCATGTTTCCGGTAAAAAACCGCTCGAAATATTGACAGAGCAGAAATCACTTAGCCACATGGGAAGGACTACTGCCTTTTTCATAAAAGATTTCGGAATACCGTCCGTTCCCAAACAATGAATTATTTAAACGACTTTTACGGTTCTGAATTATTCTAAATAAACATCGATTGTATTGAATATTGTGTCGGAAGGCGGAGAACAAGAGGGACTTTACTCGGAGTCAGTATTAAAGTGCTTTTCAAACAGTGAAATTAACAATTTCGCATTGTTAGTGTCATCGATGAGGAGTATTTTGTTGTTTTTTAGCAAAGAGGGAAGATCTTGACCACGCTTTGAGAAGGACCGATGGCGGAAGATTTAAGCAACTTATTTGGTGGGGTTCAAATCACTGAGATCAAGTGATTCTCTCTGCTTGTCTCGCGATTGACGTATCTTTGAGGCCATTTCAAACATTTTTGTGATTCACATATGCATGGATAAGAAACAATTAGAAGATTCACGCAGTTGCCTTCTCAAATATTTTTAGAACGTCGTGAAGAAAGTGAGGAAAAAGGGAATCAGAAGAGTCAGGATTGAGATAACTACACCACACAAATGCTAAGATGTCTGAGGAAACCTTAAACATGACGCTACCAAGAACTGTTGCATCATTGCAGGAGAGAAAGGCATGCTAATCCAATGACCCAAGATACTTATTTATTAATTCCTTGTCTATGAAATCATAATTTAGGTAGGCCCGAACTATTTTGGTCTTATTTGAAAAGGCCAGTGATAGAAAACAGTGAAATAAGACATGGTTACTAGCAAAGAGGCCTTTTTGTAATCAACAGAAAGAAGAGCAACGTCATTTGGTAAAGATCAGCTCAAGAATGTGATTATCTCTTGTTGGTGAGCACAAAAGCTAAGACCAGATAGAACATTTGATAATATCATGGAAAAGCTGAAGACTGGGCGGCCAAATATTCGAAATTCAATCTATTTCAGACAAATTAAAATCTCCAGCAACTATTTTAACATCAAAAGCGGATTCAAAACTAATTTAAAAATTTCGAACTGATTTTTGTTTATCATTCGATGACAAGTTTTGAAGATTTTAGAAAGATCCTGGAATAGCCTTTCTTTGTGGCGAAAGAATAGTGAATACGAAGCAGAAGTTTCCGGAGAATGAAGAGACATTCAGATCGTAGGCAAAGTGCTTTAAGGAAGATCCAATATAAAGAAGGCAAAAACCCCACGCCTATTTATGTGGTCTTGGCGGTAGAAGCCGAATTCATCTATAAAAAGAGAAGAATCGATAAAAAGTGGATGTGTTCAGGTTCGGTTATGCATATACTATCGGGCTTCATTTCGAGAACAATGGCTCTGATTTGGGCCATCTTCTTTATAACGGACCTGGGATTCGAAAATATAATAGCTACTATGCTATGAGCAGCATAGCTACTATTAATATCATTTTTAAAAAGTTGGATGTAGATAAATTGGTTGGAAGTTGATTTTATTTGATAAATATTAACTGCCAGGTGGTCCAGAACGATTGGCATATCGAGAGTCAGCAGCGAAATGCTGAGAGGCAGATAAAAACGCGTTAAGTTAAAATTTTCAGAAGTTAGATTACTAGAAAAATAAAAACTAGGGTGAACTGTTTGGTAGTTAACTTGGAAGGGGGGAGGCTTGAAGGAAGACAGAGACCAGTGGGAAGGGCAAGCATCTATAAAGATTCGGTGGTGGGCTCCCGGTTTTATTATGGAATTTAAAGGATTTTGGTGGCATTAGGTGGTAAGAAGCCTGGGAGGGCAGATGGCTGGGGATAATTAACATAGGGACCATTGACAGGGTAAAAAATAGGGCGTTATTTGGTACAGGCGGAACATGCAATTATTCGGGGGAATAATTGGACATACGGGGCTTATAGCGGATTTTAGGTGTATAGGCTTAGTATATATACGAGAAGGCAGCATATCCTTTAACGGGACTATGCTACCTTTATTTCGGGTCATATTCGGATTAAGATTTTTGAGCACGTTGTTCTGATGGCATTCCTGGGGTGATTTAAATGGAAAACTTTGAAGAGTTCTTTCATCTGGCGAAGCTGTCGGTCCATATTATGTAGCCTGATTCACGGATGTTCTAGGGAGGCAACCGGTAGAATAAGAAACGATAACTGGGGAGGCTGCTGAGGTAACGACAGAAGAAGGCGGTAGTCGGAGGGAGTGAGTGGCAGAGGTAGAAGTAAGGGACAGTAGTGATTATGATTTCACAGGAGCAGATTGAGGAGCTTTGGGCTGAGAAGGTGAGGGTTTATTTGAGGAGAAAGGCCTTATTCTTCGTTCTGTGGGGGTGAGATCACGACAAAGGAAAATTTGCGCGTTTGCAAGATATCTTGAAATTCGGTCTCGGTGGGCAAAAAACGGAATCCAACCCAATCGGGGAAAACTGCTTAAGTAAAATTGATTGATTTTTTCTATGGTGCAAAATTCATTTGGCATTCACCCAAGAAGTGTCCAATGAATAAACAAATTTATTTATAATTAAATCACAGGAGTATAGGAAATACCCCATAGCATCAGTGAGAAGTCAAGGTCGACGGCGGTTGGTTCAAATTTGAAGATAAGTGAATTCTCAAATTTTCAACTGATTTCTACGTTTCCTGTAGAAAATATTAGCTTAATTATCGACAATTAATTGTATTTCTACCTCATCATCAGCTGCACATACCTGCAGTTATTGCCATTGCAAAAGGGAGAAATATAGAGTTTTTAAACTTTTTCACCCTACATAGCCTCATTAAAGTTCTCGCAGATTTACGTCAAAACGACGGAATCTAAAGGCTAATTCTAGAAATAAAATTGAAAAATTTGTAAGTTTACCTTATTTTTAGCGAAGAATAATTTTTAGTAACTGGTATACCAGTTGATATAATTTTTCATCCTGCATAGCCTCTTCGCTAATTCTATTTTCAGTTTAAACTCGTTACCTAGCAGATATTTGCTTGCAGTGACTTGCTTAAAATATTAAATCTTTTTATTCCGCAAAAACGTTACTAGTAACAATTTTCCTTCGTATTATTGATTTGAAAAGTACTTATATTTTAAAACCAATATGAAACCCCAGTCAGTTCTTAGACGCAAAACATCCTCTTCGCGTGAAACTTCCACTAGAACAACCCACCTTAAGCATGAAGAAATTAGATCTTGACGCCCTGGAAAACTTTAATACCTTTTATGTCTAAATATGGTTCTCTCTTCACGATCCTTGGTACCATTTTTGAGGGAAAGTTGTCTTCACTCACTTCTCAACAATGCGTGAAACTAGAGCCTTTTATAAACATGGTCAGTACTGAGTCACTTGACCGACATAAAAGGAGTTTCAATTTTCTTTTTAAAAAAACGTTCCCAAGAGTAAAAATCCCTCTGGACGTTGCATTTCATTTCCTTTACTCGTGTGGCTTTAACTTTAAAGTCGCTGAAGCTAAAAAGGTTATCTTCCCGTAGTAAAAACCCTCCTATTCTGGTCAAACTTTTTTCAGCGATTGAAGTTGACCTTATTTTCTCTAGGCATGAGCACTCAGCTCAATATTTGAAAAAAACAGGTTGTTTATCTGTAGGGATAAAACCCCAATGGAACGTCGGGTTTCACCCTCATTAGCAAACAAGAAGCCTTGGTCTACACCTTCAATACCAAAAAGTTATCTCAGAGGTTTGTCCTGAAGCTAAAGCAAGCCCACGGCCCTCCGGATCGACAGGAATTTCGATTCCAGCTGAATCTTCACCCGTTAACCTTGTTTCTGGTTTGAGGGAAATTGTGTCAACTCCACTTCTTTCTCATCCCAAGCAAACCATGCCGGCTATACCTGCCAAATCTACTAACCCTAAGAAAACTCCTAGTAAATCTAAATCTGTGGCTAATCCAGGCTTTAAGATCAGCAATGGCATTACCGATGGGAAACCTGCTAACCCCTCAGCATCTACAACAGCTGCGAACGCTAACGTTAGCATCTTTCCCAACCCAAAAATTGTCCGAAATCCACAAATATTTAAGACTTCTAATTATGCTACCAGTTTTTCGAAATCAATTATTCCTTTTTCCAAATGCACGTTTTCCGCCAATTTTCGCTAACGTCCCTCAAAATCTCATTTCTATGCCACCCCCTATCTTTCAAACGCCACAATATAGCCTTCCCTTCCAAGGTTTTCAACCAAATATGCCGCTGTATAATAATCTCAGTTCTCTTAACAGTAACATTTCGACAAATTGTAGACCAGAGCAATTTTGTTTCCCACCTTTCGTTTCTTCTTTCCAGTTTTCTTCTCCGCCACCAAATTATCCTTTTTATAAATACTGATGAGCGTAACCTGCCGCTCAGGAATACGCTCAGCTTAGTTTCACTCAATGCGAGGTCAGTTGTAAATAAGATGGCTGAGCTTAGAACAGTAGCTCTTGAGCTTGATCCAGATGTGCTGTGCATCACTGAATCCTGGGCTCACTCTCTTATTTCTGACTCGACGCTTGCTATAGATAATTTCAATTTGTACCGACAAGACCGCGCTGAAAAAACGTGGCGGTGGTTGCCTCCTTTATATTAAGTCATCCTTTGTACATTTCCCTTTTCATCTGAACATTTCGTCTTTTTCTGGAAATGTATGCTTTGCTTCAGTCATCCTCCCGCACAATAAAAAGCGGTAATTGGCTGTGTCTATAATCCTCCGTGTTATTCTGGCAATGAAAGCGAGCTCTGTGAACTATTTGAAAAAGTTGCAGACACTCAGTTTGATGTCAAAATAATCGTAGGCGATTTTAATCTGCCAGACATTGACTGGCAGGCCAATTCCTCTCCGCCTAAACATCAGAAATTGGTCGATACTATTAACTTTACAAACATGTCCCAACTGGTCAGATCAGTTACTAGAAATGACAACATTTTAGATTTAATTTTTACAAACGATGTTCACCCTCTCTTTATGAATTTCCATCATGATCTATTTACAAGTGATCACGCAATAATTCACTGTTGTTTTCCAATTCCCCTTCTTACGAAGCCTGAGTTTAAATGCAATAACCTCGACTTTGCTAACATAAACCATGAAACAGTTAAATAATTTCGTAAGCACTCTAGATTGGCATAGCATATTCTTAATCAACGATCTAAACTTTTTCCGTGAGCTATTGCAGAGCCTCACAGAAAAAAATCCAGTCTTTTATCCCGTTTAAGATTTTTTAATTCACATTCAGCTTCTTCTACTGTTCCGCATTTTCTCCAGAACAGACTTAAAAAATTACGAAAGCAACTTAAAGATTCATCTAAAAGCTCTTTGTCAGTTCATTTAAGGATTGCACAAATATTTGAATTAGCATCGAGAATAAGGCTCGCGCGAGATAAGCGTAGGGAGTCTCGGGCACTAAGTGATGCCAATTCATCCAAATCTGTTGCTCAAATCTTTCATGTTCGGTCATCGGCTAAGCGTCTGAATGTAACTCCGCCCTTACTCGACTGTAACAGAAAATTTGTTACAGATGATTTGGGCAAAGCAGAATTGTTAAACTCGTTTTTGCCAACCACTTTACCACTGAAACTAGCCCCACTCCCACAATTCCTCTGCTTTCAAATTCACTTCTAACAACTATTAATTTCTCGCCTTCATGTATTCAAAAAGAAATAGCTCACCTAAAAATTCACATTCAGTTGGAACTGATAACATTCCAAACTCACTTATTAAACAGTTAAGGGATTTTCCACCTTTACTAAGCAAATTATACTCAGTATTTCTCGTAAATGGTTTCTTCCCCGATTATTGGAAAACTTCTATTATAATACCAGTTTTTAAATCTGGTTCCCGCTCGGACATTCATAACTATCGCGGTGTTCATAAAACGCCCTCTCTTGCTAAACTCTTCGAAAAACTAATTGCAAAACAAATCACGGATTTTTGCATAAGCAATAAAATTATCAACTTATCCCAACACGGCTTCTTACCGGACCGTTCTTGTGAAACCTGCCACATGTCTTTTCTAAATCTACTAACCTCTCTTCGTAATGATCATCTATCTGTAGTAGTTATTTATTTTGATCTTAGTAAGGCATTCGATAAGGTGCCTCATAAACGACTTCTAGCTAAACTAGAAGCTATAGGATTCCGTAGTCCCCTTACTGACTTTATTAGATCATACCTAAATGATCGAAAACAAAAAGTTTTAGTAGGGTCCTCGTACTCAAGTCCTACCCCGATTGTCAGTGGTGTCCTTCAAGGTACCGTATTAGGTCCTTTGTTGTTCTTACTGTATATAAATGATATTTCATCGATAGTTAAACATTCTCAATCTTTTATTTATGCTGATGATCTCAAATGCGTTTATTCTTTCTCTAACTCTACAACCGAACGGTGCCTAGAACAAATTCATTCAGACTTAGACGCTCTTTCGGCCTGGAGCTCCACATGGCTAATGGAGTTCTCACCTACTAAGTGTCGCTACATGAGTTTTGGGCCTGTAAGGCTGCCGCAACCTCTTATCTTTGAAGGTTGCCATATGATTGAATGTTCCTCCATCAAGGACTTGGGCTTAAGCTACACCAATAAATTAGATCTTTCGCCTCATGCCGATAGAATTACGGCCAAAGCTGCTCAGATTTGCGGCTTTATTTCTTATAATTTCTACCTTCCTGAAATTAAATTAAGACTTTATCGTATGTTTGTACTTCCCATTCTTGAATTTTGCTGTCCTTTCTTCGGTTTGATGAACGAATCTAGCCGTTCAAAAATTGAAAATGTTCAAAGAAATTTCACCAAAAACTCCTATATCCGACTCTTTTAACTACTTCCTACTCAACAAGATGCCAGCTAACGAAGCTAAAATTTCTTTGGGTCAGGAGACTTGAAGCAGGCTTTTGTCTCCTTTTTCGACTAAATAATAGTTCAACTCTCCAAAGCTTTCTGTCATTACCCCCGTTAGTCTTCCTTATAACCTAAGAAATTCTGAACTAATTATACCTCCCCCTGCATCCTCCACGTGTAAACGCTCTCTCTTCTTTGCTTCTAGGTATAGTTTTCTTTGGAATAACTTGCCAATTGAAATAAGGTCGTTAACTAGTCTATCTGCATTCAAGCGAAGACTGCACATTTATCTTAACACTGATTCTATTAACCTTTTTATTTTCCTCATCTTTTTCCCAGTAGCTTTCCCCATGACTCGGAGAAAGGACCATCGGGAATTTGAGTAACCCTCTTGAAACTATATTTACGCTACCTGGAGACGCCCATGAACTATAATGTCTCCTTATATCACCCGTCCTCCAAACGATGACGTCATTCGGACGTACAAATTCGGTGGTCCACAGTCTTAAATGCTGCGGTTTCTTTGGATACTAACCATCATCAGAATTCAATTCTGGATCCTATGATGCTGAGGACTTAAGTTCATTGACGCATTTTCGTGAGATTCTGTTTCATACGCCTAAGTGATCAAGAACGAATCACCTCGACGTTTCATTATCTCATTCTGAAATGCTACTGCAGTATTACCCTATTCTACCACCTGACTATTTTTTTCCTAAGCAGTTTTTTTCTCCTACCTTCTATTCGAAAATGAAGGCCTATTGAACTCTGCCTCCATTTTCATGGTAGGAGTTTTTTTCACTGCCTATTTTTTCTAGTTCACCATTAATTTTAAAACATTGCTAACTGTTGACATAGCAGGACAATTTATGAATTTGTACATTTTATCTGCACACATTGTCATAACTTTATTTCGTTACTAATGTTTGCTTAGACAGTACCTTCCCGGTGCTAACCAAATATAAATTCTAAAATTCTAAATCAGTAGACTGTGTGGATCTAGGAAACTTTTTAATTGAAAATTTAATGTTATTTTTTGACTGTCACAACATTCACTGGCAACCAAATGAAAAAGTGAGTTTAGAAGTTTACATTCTTCAGAGGTAACATAGGAGATGTTCCTACGGAACAATATTTTTAAAAATAAGAGCATAGTGCCAAATTTCAGCATAAAGTCGTTACAATTGTATAACGCAAACCTGTCGAACTGGCTAGTATTAACAACGGGTGAAGATTGCCTATTTATGCTTTCTACGCTCGATGTACAGAGACTGTGGAGGATTAATTAAAGCTCGTATGAGATCTTAAGACGAAATTTCAGCGAATATATAGTGCTGTAAAAGGTACACCGTTGATGACCGTTATATTGGCAAAATAAGAACTGCAGAATGCAATGAAAAATTGGCAACAAACTCTAACGAAACTCAAAGTGAGAACGGAAAATGATTATCTTAAAAGGATAGGCCTGGGCTTACAGAACTTTATTCAAAAACAGGGACTATTCTTCAAGGGGAAGGTAGTTCAAAAGAATACGAATTTTCCATTGAACCAACCGATTGTTCTGAGGACAACGGCAGCCACCTCACTAACGCCAAAACCATCAGGGAACCAATTGCCCAAAGAGATGTCAGAACTGATTCCGTAACACCCAGCGTTCTCACTAAAGAAACCAGAGTTACCGAAAATCATCAAGAAACGGAAAAGACATGTGACCTTGACGTTAGAGGAGACACAGTTGGGCCCATAAAATTGACAAACGCAACAGGAAATTTGGTCGGCGCGAAATTGAAGTGCTTGTATACAAATGCACAAAGCCTTTTATCAAAACTTGATGAGTTAAAAATGTGCCTTGCCGAAGTATCTCCGGATGTGATAGCAGTAACCGAAACCTGGCTGTCGGGCAGTATTCGAGATAGCGAAATAACATTGTCTGGATACCAAATATATCGGAGGGACAGAGAAAACCGACAGGGTGGTGGAATAATTGTGTATGTGAAAGACATGCTAATAGTGTCTGACAAGACGAGCAAGTTTGCGTGCAGCACGGAAGCCATATGGTTGAATATCAAGGCTCTTGGCTCTCCATGTCTAGATGTCCTCATTGTCTATCGGCCACCTAGGATAGACCGAGTCGCGGACACCCACTTGTTGTAACAATTAGAAAATTTCTCTAGTCGACCTAATGTCATGATTATGGGTGACTTCAACGCACCAGGAATTAACTGGGGCACTGTTCAATCATCATGCCCGAAATCGATTTTTGATTATGTTTTTCTGCAAAAGACCTTGAAGGCACTTCTCACACAACATGTCCCTTTCCCCACCAGAACACGTGATGGACAAAGGGCTAACTGTCTTGACCTGGTTTTCACGAAAACATCAGGCAGCATTGACGAGATTATTTCAATGCCTCCACTCGGTCGTAGTGATCATGTAATGCTTATGTGGGACTACTCCTTATTCTCCGTTGCGCCTGCTATAGAGGAAAAACGGCGTAACGTTTGGCGTGGAAACTTTCATCAGATGCGAGCAGATTTAACACACATCAACTGGACCTCAATGTTTTCGAGCACCGTGAACGAAGATTGGGAGTCCTTCCGAAATGTTCTTTTGCAACTTATGGACTACCACTGCCCGCTAACGAGTGTCCATCACAGCAAGCGTCCTGGGTGGCTAGACAGCAATTTAAAATGGGAAATAAACAGGAAGCACAAGTTGTGGAGAAAATATCGCGAGTCTAATCAAGTTGCCTATTTTAATAAGTATAAAACACAGAGAAACAAAATGAGAAGCCTTATTCTTACAACGCGAAGAGAATTTGAGAAGACTTTGCTGCAAAAGGCAACGCAGAATCCAAAGTTAGTCTACAGTTACCTCCGTAGATGTACAAGGAATAAACATCAAATACCACTAATTAAGACTGCCGTGGGCGTCGAAATTTCTCAAAACAGGGAAAAGCCGAGTACTTTTCACAGTTCTACCGCTCAGTCTTCACTAACGAGGCAAGGTTCCTTCGTCCCTCAGTGGATAACCCGCCGACTGCAAGCATTAGCCACATACTATTCTGAGAATTTCTGATCCAAAAGGAATTAAAAGAACTAACAGAGTCGAAATCCCCAGGACAAGACGAGCTTCCACCCAAGCTTCTGAAAGAACTCGCCAATGAACTTTCCGCACCTCTGTCAGTGTTCTTTCAAAAGTCCTTTGACTCTGGAACACTTCCTTTCGATTGGAAGCTGGCACATATAACTCCCTTGTACAAAAGCGGTAGCCGGGCGTCATTGACAAACTACAGGCCCATAAGCTTGACATGCATCCTTGGCAAGATTATGGAAAGGATCATCAAGAGCGAATTGGTGAAATTCCTAGAGACTCATAATTTGTTATCAAGCTGTCAACACGGGTTCAGAAAAGGAAGATCATGCACAACGAATTTGCTGTATTCGCTCCAGAGGTGGATCCAAGCACTTGAAGATAGACACGCGGTTCACATTGCCTTCATTGACTTTCAAAAGGCCTTCGATACTGTGCCGCACGAGAGACTGCTGTACAAGCTAGAAAGAATTGGAATCAGAGGTAAACTCCTCAAGTGGATTGAAAACTTCCTCGTGGGTCGGCGCCAGGTTGTGTGCATCGGCCAAGAGAGGTCAAGTTCTGCTGCGGTCGAGAGTGGGGTTCCTCAGGGCTCAGTACTAGGGCAAATACTGTTTTTAATATACGTAAACGATTGTGTAAGCAATCTCGACTGTGAAGCAGCAATGTTTGCCGATGACATTAAAATCTGGAATGTAATCCAACGCCCTGCTGACAAAGATAAACTGCAGATCAACCTAACTCGGTTGGAGGAGTGGTCGAATCATTGGCTTTTGCGGTTCAACGTCGATAAGTGTACAATACTTCGCTTAGGCAACCCGTCTGGATCTGCCGAAAGTAGAAGTTACTTTCTCAACGGTGAAGCCTTAAAAGACGTGGAAACCCAAAAGGACCTTGGTGTGCTGATGACCACCACCTTAAAACCATCGTCTCACTGCTCGAAAGTGGCGAAGAGGGCAATTTCGGTGTTGCATGCCATCAGACGAGCCTTTTTGGATTTCGATGAAGATCTCTTCGCTAAGACTTTTGGAACATTCATTAGGCCGCATTTGGAATATGCTATGCACGCCTGGAAACCCTGGACAGTTCAAGATCAGAACTGCCTCGAAAGAGTACAGAGGAAAGCCACCAAAATGGTAAGAAGTCAAAGCTCCTTGCCATATCCAACCCGCCTAATGAATCTTAATCTGTTCCCTTTGAGTTATAGGCAAATGCGTAGTGATCTCCTGCAGACATTCCGCATTGTGAAGGGATTGGATTGTTGCCTGGAATTCTCGGACTTCTTTGAATTTGCCAACACGACCCATCTCCGAGGTCACCCATTGAAACTGCGTGTCCAGCCGGCGAGACTGGATGTGCGCAAGTTCTCCTTCTCTGTCAGAGTGGTTAAACCATGGAATGCCCTCCCTGAAGACGTTGTAATGTCACTATCGCTGGAAAACCTTAAAAGGAACCTTGACAGTTTGATGTTCCACAACGAGCCTGAGCGATGAGGAATTTATCTTAACCCTCGAGATTCGTGCACTACTTGTCATATTTTATGACCGCCTTTTGTACCTTTGCAACCCACATGGTTTCTCTGTATACCGCACTTAATTTTACGTTACAAATAGGGTACTCAAAGGTCCATGCCTATTTATCTCAATAAATTGAATTGAATTGAATTGAATTGACTCAAAGGACTTCTGGCCTCTAAGAAAAACCGTTTTGTATAAAATTGTTACTTATCTTCAAATAAAAAATTTCTAAAATCGTTCGGAAATATTATTTATAATAATAATAATAATAATCGTTGTATTTAATGCCGGTTTAAAGGAATCATCAGAAAAATATTCATCGTGGATCAGGCTGACAGTGAAAAAACTCCTGAATATATAGCATTTTTAGTGTTTTTCGTATCTTTATGTTATTCAGGAGAAAATACTGCTACCTGTGGGATGATAGGAGTTCAGATACGGAAGGGCTTACATAAGTTCACTATGTTTGCAGTCTCTCCGTCTTTTTTAGGAACCGAGATTCAATCCCAGGCAAGAGTTCATCCATGTACGGTTGCTCACTGTCTGCCGAAGAAGTGAACGAGTGCAGACTGCAGAGACGGTGCCATAGCCCTCAAGTTAAGACCTGTGATCGGACTCAGATGCCAAGCAATCCATCGAACTGGAAAACAGATTCCCCATGTCAACGCCCAGAATTCTTGGAAGCTGTTCTGAATTCAAAAAAATAATAATAGTTATCTTAAACAAAGAATAACTTCGCGGGATTTTTACACTCTGGGGTAGTTTATTCCACATAGCTATGGCGTTTACCGAAAAGAAGTGATGGTACTTAACTGTGTGAGCCAATAGAAGAAATAAAGGGACATTGCGATGACTGCTGCATCGAGGGTGGTCAAGCTGCCTCACAGTGGTAAGGGGATATAATGTACGACTATTCAAAAGCTTAAACAGTAAAAAGAGTCCCTTCTGTACTCGGTGAAACCTGAAGGGATCAATGTTTACAAGCCCACAGCGTTATTGATACGACAGATTACGGTGCTCTAACGATAAAATCCTTTTTGTAAAAAAGTGCTGGACTGATTCTATTTTCTTTTGTTCACTAGCACGCAGAAGGCTAAATAGAAACAAGCACTATTCTAGGCCAGGCCTAACAAACGTTTTATAAAAGCGCAGTCAAATATCAATAGTTTTAAATTTTCGGAGGATAAACCCGGCAGTTCTGCGTGCTTTGGAGACAATCAGGGCGAAATGCTCTGAAAGATTGAGACCGTTGTAATATGATATGCCCAGATCTTTAACAACGCCAGACACGTTAAGCTCGTGGCCATCTATGCTAAGTTGAGGCTGATGGTCGTCACCAACAACCATAACGAACATTTGTGCCAAGAAATGGAAAGGCGCCATGTGCAGCACCAATGGGCAAAGGCCTTAAGATCACTTTTTAATAGATCAAGCGTGGTGTCGCAATCTGCCGGCTTGTATCGATAGGCAACTTTCAACTCTTCGGCATCCTAAAGGGCCTAAGTTCCGAAATGAACCTGGTACATAATGGACAAAAAAACAAAATAAGAGCGGGTCGAGCAAACCACCCTGAATAACTCCACTCCTCACACGTGCGGGGTTTGGGATAATATTGGAGATCTTAACATGTTGTGTGCGAGAGTTCAGGTTAGAAGATATCAAGTTCAGAAGTTTACCACGTATACCGGAAGAAGATAGTTTCAGGAGAATAAGGACATTGTCAGCACGATAGCAGACCTTGGTGATATTGAAATAGACTATGAGAAGTGCAATACCATTGTCCCTAACTTGTAGAACGTGATCAAAGAAAGAGAGCTGACAGGTATCACAAGACCTCGTTTTGAGGAACCCAGGCTGGACTGCATTGAGTAAGCTATTCTCGGTTAATTGCTTCATCATCATATCTTTGATCAAGGTCTCCAATATTTTTGAAGCTGTGGACAGTGTGTTGATTGGTCGAAAATCGTCAAATTACGTAGATTGGCCATGTGTGGGGATAGGTAGAATGTCCAATTCCTTCCACACACTGGGAAAAGTTTCACTTTTAAGAGCTAGATTAAATATCTCACACAGAAGGGACGGAAAAATACCATTAGGATCCGCCTTTATAATACTGATCGGTACGCCATCTGGTCCAGGACTATAAGATTGACGAAAACGTCGAATGGCTAAGGTTGCGTCCCAGAGGGTAAAAGTCATGATTCGAGGACGGCACAGATCCAAATCTGGATGGTCGTAGGAGGAGCAGCCTAATATTCAATAAATGCTTTGAACAAGAAAACGTTAAAACTATCAGCCGTCAATATGTCATTGACTACAGGATTGTCAACGGAGTCCAGTATGACTGGATGCCATGTTTAACTATGGGTTCTTATTGCACGTGAAAAAGGTTCGCGACATTTAACGAACGGTTTTCGACATATTTTACCTCATCGGCTAGCCGTTTTTCTTAGGATAGCCTTTAAGCCTGCTCAAAAATACGTCGAATCAAGTGCAGAGCGGAAATGTCATTTTGCAAATGGAATCGAAGAGAGAGTTTACGCAACCAACGGCGAAAAGATAAGGACAGATAAACGTCATACGTGACATAAATTAATTTCTTACGGGAAACAAAACGAGAAAAAAGTGGATCCAAAACCTCCTACAGCATACCGGTACAGGTGTTCACATCCTGACATAGAAAGAAATCAGACCGGTCGTGGGAATTAAGATGTATCAATAATTCTGTCGATAGTGCTAATCGGGAATCAAAGTAAAAGCTAATTTTTTTGGAAAACGTTCCATCAGTTTCGAATTGTATTGTAGAAACAACGAGATCGTGGTCTGAGCTATTAAGTGGGCCTAATGATAACACTGTCAAAGGCATGGAACCTCTGCAGAAGATTAGATAAAGTATGCTTTATCCTCGGGTAAGGAAGTCAACAACTTGAGTCCACATGCCGATATCTACAGCCTCTAGTTAGTCCTTGAACTTTATTGGCCCGGAAGGGACCGGGACCATCGAATTTTAGGAAGGTTGAAATCACCTGCAATTAAGCAATACGAAAACTTTGAGTCAGCTGCAGCCTGAAATGCTTGTGGGAGGCAAACATCGTAATCCTCACTGGTATTGGGCGAGTGATAGGCACAGCCAACGAGTAAATAGTTCTTATTGTTTAAGGTAATTTGAAGCCAACAGCTCTCCTCAACCGCGGTAAATTGTGGATGGTCTAAGGGCAAAAACGCCAGCGCTTGCTTAACATAAATACAACTCCCTCCACCACGGATGTCGCGGTGATCATTTTGAGTACAATGTTAGCCTGTAAGAGAGAGTTTGGAGTCGGCTATGGAAGGTGTTTCCCATGTTTCAATTACTACAACAATATCTGGACAGTGGACAAAGACTAGAGTCTGAAGCAGGGGCATTTTTGAGCAAGGATCTAGCATTTAGAACGAACAGTTTAAGTGGGCAGTCTGATTGTTTTTGAGGGAGGGTGGTTAAGTCGTCCAGTGGTTGATGGGCCATTGAACATAGGGGGCGGGTGCTCCCGCCCTGTTCTGGAAAAAAAGGCTGTGGGATAGTTCGCGCCTGAGTTGGGTAAAAGGGGAGTAAAATATGGAGTTGAAAATGACAGAGAGGGGAATTGTGCACTACCGCTAGCTATTGGGGCTTGCCCGGGAAACCCCTGGACAGTATGTTGCAAAGTACTCCTATTAAAGTGACACATAAGGTCAGGTGAGTCTAGTAGTCCAGCAGGACCCTTCGTATTAAGAGAAAACTGGGAAAGCGACCGTGGAAAAAATTGGCTGTGGAGTAGGGGATGCACTGCTGCGGAGTGTCGGATGCTCTGCTGCGAGTGGCACCGAAGCAACATTCTTGGACGAGAATGCTTGCATGTTTCGTTTATCAGCCTCAGTATGAGGTCTGAGTGGTAGCTGGAAATTCGAGGTAGTTGGGATGAGGATGTTTTTGGAAGTAGTGAGCGATCGTAAAGGAGTATTTTTCGTGGAGATGCTAAATGTTTGGGATTTTTGAGTGGTTGAGACTTGAGTCGGACTTGGCTTTGAGCTAAAAATCTGCGTTTGTTTACCAGGAGTAACTGGGAAACTTGGTATGGGTGTGGGAATATGAGAAGTACTGCTGTCGTGAGAACAAATAAGAAAAGTACTGTTGTCTTGGGATCACACAAGTTCAATCAAGGTTGGTTTCCGTGCAGAGTTAGCTGGGGATTCAGATGGCGAGGCCCTAGATGACATCGGAGGTGATTTGTTCAACATGGTAACAGAGGTAGTCATTTCTTTGTTGCTTTTCAACAATTTAAATTTTTTCCGTTTTCTCTGCATTGGGCTGAGGTCAGGGAAAACAGCGGAATGACAATTTTGACAAAATTCTCCACCAATCTCCTTCCTATACAGTATGAAGTCAAATTTTTATCAAGGAAAAGAGCGTGACTAATATGAGGGCATTACGACTGAGCGAGCGCAGTCGCTTAGCGTTTGTGACTCTAAATTCCAAGCCACAACTTTGCAGAAACAAACGCGCACCGTCGATAGCAGCTTTGTAATTTGGAATATTACGAAGCATAAAATTATGCTTGCATTTTATCCGTTCTTCGGTTTCTGAGCTGATTAGCCCAATGACTTTAACATTCTGCTGGATAACTGTGTCGGAGGTATTGGTCATAGTTTCTTGAAGCAACAAATCTATTATTTCGTCAGACGATGACCGATTATTGCAGGACGAGGTGTACGCTTGAGCGATCAAAGAATCAAGAGGTTCAAGATTTACAAAAGGGATTTTAGAGTTACTTATATCAACAAAGAGGGCTGCGAAGTCTCGCATACACTAGATATGTCTCCTTCCATTAGTCTATTACTTAATGATGAAAGGGAAGCTGTAACCTGGCGGCTTTTTGCGAGTCACCTGCGGGACATCGTACACTACTAGACGGAATTTCAGTTAACTTAATAGAAAAAGTGGGTTAATAATTTACAAAAGTGTACTTATAAGGCTAAAATTGCAGCCAATTTCATACAGTAAATAGAAAATGACGAGCCGGGCACAATTTCAAACCAGACTAATGCAAAGTGCAACTAATTTATTCAATTGATTATTTGGACCAGCACAAATAATATGGGGCAGTAAAAAGAACTTTTTTAAACTAACAATTAATAGGAAGTTCACTGTTAGGGGCAAGAAATATGGTAAAAATAAACCCTTCACTTATCTTTAAAATTGGTCCGCGCGCCCTTGACCGCAATCGTTCCGTCGGTTTTCGCGGTTCTCCTCTTTCTTAACCTTTTACCAAATGCTACAGCCTCGTCCGCCAACGAATCTGTCGCGCATTTGGTGCTCGCGGCCCTAACTTTCTCTCCAACCTAGTAACAAAAGGTTTCGAGTAGATGTACGTGAATAGCTATTTATCGAGATAACTGTCTCTTAAACCTCATTGGTTATTTAAGTTATGCAATCAGACATTTCATTGGTTGCCGTTCTTTAATCACACTGCAACACCTCTTGCGCGCATACGCGCTATTATTTTGCGTGAACGGCGTGAAAAACTTGGTCTTACCACCCTTGAACTCTCTTGTCTTTATTCATTTATATCTGTTGATTGCTGTATTACTATTGTTAACAATGTTAACGCAAGAATCAGACAGAACACGAAGACGCCGAATTAGAAGGTATGGGGAAGGGAAATTCCGTGAAATTGTGGAGACCGTTAAGAGAAGGCGTAGAGTGAATGACCTTGAGCTAAGAACATTACATAACGATTTAATTGTCTCTATATCGAGGGGAGATGAAGGTAACAGGTCGTCCGCGGTAAGTGCAGTGCAAAAAAATCATATAGGAGCCCCGGAGGAAGCAGAAACTCATAGGGCCGCTACCTCTGAATTGGTTCAGTTAACGGTTCAAAAGTTATGCGAATGGGCTTTGTGAAACAACATTGCACATGCACATCTACGTTAACATTTGGTGATACTTAAGCCGTCCATACCCAAAATGCCAGCTGACCCAAGAACGCTCCTAGGTGCTACGTATAAGTTGGAGGTAGTCCCTATGTGTAAGGAGGAATACGTCAACGTTGGGTTGGAAAAGCAACTTCGTATGCTTATACTTCAGAATAAGGTACCTCAAGCCGGCGATTTGGAAATACAGTTGGCCATTGATGGTCCCCCGGTTTATAGGAAATCAAAGAACGAAATGTGGCCTATTTAGGAAGATAAGTGCGGTCCTTCCTCGGTAACGTATTTCCAGTAGACATTTATTGTGGAAGTTGAAAGCCTTCCGATGTGCACGCTTTCTGTAAATTACTTTTTAAGGGGAGTATACACCTGCAAGATAAAGGAATCCCGAGGGTGGACATCAGTCTCACTAATCGCGTTCGTGCAGGCGCTGTAATATTTGATGCCTTGGTCAGGGCTTTTGTCAAGCAAATTAGGAATGCTAATGCTTACCACGGGTGTCCACGTTGCACGGTCACAGGAGTATATATGGGATAGGTCGTATACCTGGAGGAAGGGCAGCGAGACAGGAAAGTCGACGACTTATTGCAGTCCATTAACGAAGATCATATAGTTGGCGTATCTCCATTGTTATCTTGCAATCTAGGGTTTATTTCAAAATTTACCCTAGATTCACTACATTTAATGTGCCTTGGCTCATTTTAGAGGTAACTCAGTTTATGGGTTAAGAGTCATCGTTCAAAAGCAAGTGGGCACTTGACACCATCGGTACTTAAGACAGCGGAGGTTGAGGCCATAGAATATAGATTGCGTTCCATATGTAGAAATCCACAGACTGAGTTTTCACAGTAAGCTAGGTGTTTCAGTGACTTCGACTCGAAGGCAACCGAGTTCAGGCAGTTCGTATTGTAGGTCGGCGTTGTTCTTCTGCATGGTATCCTGCCTCTTAATCATTTTAAACTATTCATGTTACTTTTTACTGCGTTAAGATTGCTAGCATCTCCTCAAGCATGCAAATGTGATAAAGGTTATTGTAAGCAATTGCTAAAACGTTTTACTCGCAAATTTTCTGTACTGTTTGGCGTGAAGCACATGGTCTACATTGTGCACAGCTTGATGCACATTACAGATGATGTAGAACGACATGGTCCCCTTGAAAGCTTTTCCGGTTTTTTTTTTGAAAGCTACTAAGGTAGATTTTAAAAAATGCTTAGAAGTCCTTCACGGCCTATGCAGCAGATTGCTAGATGTTTAAGTGAGGTTGATGTCAAAACATGCCCATTGGGGACGTCTTTAACGAGGTTCTTTCGTGGGCATAACGGTGGTCCGGTAAAAGCTGGATACGAATTCAGTCAGCAGTATGAATGCATACTAACAGTACGTTTTCACGTAGACATCGAAGCAGCCAAAAGATGCATTTGTTTTGGCAATCAGATAATGTGCGTGAAAAACATACTTTTGATGAAAATTGATGTGCATACTTGGTATTTAGTGAATTTTTCAACTTGTCAGATTACTCTGACTACCCAAAGAAGTCATTCCTTTTGAGCGTATACAAAGCAGACATTGACGACACTGTTAGGTGTGCTCCTTTGCCATCTACTTTCAGTAAGTTCGTATGCCTTATCCATGAACACTTTGACACATTAATTTAGGTCCTTTCGCTTTTGCGAACAATGCTTGCAAACCCTACAAACGCACATACCACATAGTAAGTGGTTTGCCAGCATTGCAGTGAAGAAGTGGTCCTAGTAATAGGATTATCCTTCATCTGCTTACTTTATTCATTCCCCTTTTTCCTGTGCGTTTGTAATCTTATCATGAGTGAATTGCACTCCAGTAGGCTTTCCCAGCGCCAACGCCGCTCGGTGATAGATGAGGATATCTACCTTCTCGGAGGTGAATCCATTTTATTGCCTGTAAGAAATCTTTAAAAAAACGTTGTTCTTCTCATGAACCACAAGATTCACTGAACGAGTCTTTTGAAACCATACCCACAGGTGAACCGCCGAATAAAGAAGGTAACACATCGTTTTTAAGTTATTAATTCGTTTTCTAAGAAATCTTAATTCAGATAGTTTCGAAGTATGGTGTACTTGTTTGAAATGGCCAGCCGTAGACACCAGTGTAGTAATATTCGGTTACTATCAAAAAGGATTTTTCTGAAATCAACGAAAAGAAGCAACATCACTGTTAAAGATTAGATCTACAGTGTGATTTTTCCCTTGGTGGATAGCGCACATTTTTAAAACAAGTTAGAAAAAAATTGATTATAGCTTGGTAGGCTAAAAATCAAAGCGGACATGAAATTTAAAAATCTCCAACCATTATTTTTACGTCGAAGTCTAGACTTCGAAATTTATTGAAGGTTTCAATAAATTAGGCATCATGCAGTCTGACGAGGTTGGCGGATGGTAGATACAGCCGAGAATAGCCTTTTTGTGGCAAGAGAATAATATATATGAAGCAGAACTTTCCAGAGAATAGAGACACATTCAGATCTTGGTGAAAACGCGTTAAGGACGATCTATATATACATAAGCATTTATAGGTGAGTGCCTGGAAGAGCACGGAGAGTATAAAAAATAAAACGATTGTGCAATCGTTTACAGTTATTTAGTGATTAATAATAGGTTAGCTTCTTGACGATATCAAATGACCCAAATAGTGAGCTGAAAAAAGTTTTATACAAAAGAGAAGACATGGTAAAAACCTCTTGGGCAATTTTATGGAAAAGGTATATTTTTAATGGGGATTGTGGATTATAAAGGAGAAAAAATATACGCGTGAAGTAAGACCATCATGTTGATGGGAGCGTGTGAGGATTTAAAACGCTACTTATCGTGGAAGAAATCATCTGACGACAAGGCCTAATTTTTACCCCGTATCATTGCAGATGTAATCATAATGCGTATCGAAGGCATCATCAGTACGCTTAGGTTTAAACGAGGAAAGAACCGTAGAGGTCATGAAAGTCGTCATCAAAGTGACAGAGGTGTGACCATATTACATTCCTGCCAATTTCTTAGACCATTGACAAGGTGGCAAAAAGAGAGGAACCCGCCACGATCCTTAATATTCCATGTATAGTCGACACCAGAGAGAAGGATAAAGGCCACAAAGGCCATCGCTCTAAGGTGCAGCAGATGCGATGGCTGACGAGGTTTTAGCAGTTTGCAGAGTGTCAAAAAGAGGGAAACCGTGAAGACCGAGGATACCAACGGGCTCGTCAATATTTTGCAATCATGGCCGAAGTCAAGAGCGGACAAACAGTAGCTGCGAATATCACCTTTTTAAAAAAGGTGCAGAAAAACAAAACTGCTTCGCGAGCGGATATGAAGCAGCGTGGTAGGTTGCTTCTGAGCGTATTATGAAAGGATAATGTGAGATCAGATAACTGATTTAGAAGAAGCCAATATAGTGTTCTCATGGGTGCGAGTTCACACTATAATCAATGATGAAGGTGAGGACTTGACATCTAAGAGGTCAGCTTAGAATTCTGATTTTGGTCATCGGTAAACGAAACGGATATGGTTTAAAATGTGTGTGCCAATAGGACCCGAGTGTTTGATGACTGACTGAGAGACGGGTTAGGGAGGCATTTTAGTTCGTGTTGAAGTTGAGGCATAGCAACATAATTTAAAGACGGTTTTCTAAATTCCTGGTGGTCCTTTCTCGGGGTCATGGAGAAAGCTGCTCGGAACGGGTGAGGAAAATAATTAGTTAATCGAATCATTGTTAAGATAGATGTGCAGTCTTCGCATAAACTAGACAGGTTATTTGATAACCTTATATTGATTGGCAGGGTATTCCAACGAAAGCAATACCTGTAATAAAAGAACAGAGAGCGTTTAGAAGTGTAGGATATAATAGGAGTTATAATCAGTGAAGAGTTGTGTCATGTGTATGAACGACTAGCGGGGTAGGGTTGAAATTCTGGAAATACTTTAATTGCAAAGAAGGCGGAAAAGGACACAGAAGCCAGCTTCCAGTTTCTGCACTCATAGCAATTTAAGGTTAGTTAGCTAACGCCTATGCAATTAGGAGCTCGTTGAAAGTGACAGAGATAAGAGTTTCCGAGTAAAATGCCTTTGGACATTTCGAATTTTGAAACGGCTAGACTCGTTCATTAAACCAAAGAACGGGCAGTAATATTCAAGAATTGGAAGGACATACGTTCGAAAGTCTTTATTTAATTTCAGGAAGATATAAATTATAAAAAGTAAGGGCAAATATCCGGCATCTTTGGCCGTAATTTGATCGGCATGAGGCGAGAAATCTAAAATTTTGGTGTAGCTTTAACCTAAGACCTTGATGTTTGAACATTCAGCCATACGTCTTCCTTGAAAAATAACTGGTTGCGGTAGTCTGACAAGCCCAAAGCAAACGTAATGCCACTTAGAAGGTGAGAATTCCATTTTTCACGTAGAGCTCCACGCGGAAAGAGTATGCAAGTCTGCATGGATTTCTCTACTGCATCGCTGGACCGTAGATTTAGAGAAGGAATATACGCATTTAAGATCGTCGGCATAAATAAAAGATTGACAGTGGTTAACTACAGATGAGTACTATTAATACAAACCAAAAAGATGACCTATCATAGCATCTTGAAGGAAACCACTTACACTCATAATTTGTTATCAAGCTGTTAACACAGGTTCAGAAAAGGAAGATCACGCACAACGAATTTGCTGTATTCGCTCCAGAGGTGGATCCAAGCACTTGAAGATATACACGTGGTTCACATTGCCTTCATTGACTTTCAAAAGGCCTTCCATACTGTGCCACACGAGAGAATTGGAATCAGAAGTAACCTTCTCGAGGGGATCGAAAACTTCCTCGTGGGTCGGCGCCAGGTTGTGTGCATCGGCCAAGAGAGGTCAAGTTCTGCTGCGGTCGAGAGTGGGGTTCCTCAGGGTTCAGTACTAGGGCCAATTCTGTTTTTAATATACGTGAACGATTGTGTCAGGAATCTCGACTGTGAAGCAGCAATGTTTGCCGATGACATTAAAATCTGGAATGTAATCCAACGCCCTGCTGACGAAGATAAACTGCAGATCAACCTAACTCGGTTGGAGGAGTGGTCGAATCATTGGCTTTTGCGGTTCAGCGTCGATAAGTGTACAATACTTCGCTTAGGCAACCCATCTGGATCTGCCGAAAGTAGAAGTTACTTTCTCAACGGTGAAGCCTTAAAAGAGGTGGAAACCCAAAAGGACCTTGCTGTGCTGATGACCACCACCTTAAAACCATCGTCTCACTGCTCGAAAGTGGCGAAGAGTGCAATTGCGGTGTTGCATGCCATCAGACGAGCCTTTTTGGATTTCGATGAAGATCTCTTCGCTAAGACTTTTGGAACATCCATTAGGCCGCATTTGGAATATGCTATGCAATCCTGGAAACCCTGGACAGTTCAAGATCAGAACTGCCTCGAAAGAGTACAGAGGAAAGCCACAAAAATTATTAGAATTCAAAGCAACTTGCCATATCTAACCCGCCTAATGAATCCTAATCTCTTCCCTGTGAGTTATAGGCAAATGCGTAGTGATCTCCTGCAGACATTCCGCATTGTGAAGGGATTGGATTGTTGCCTGGAGTTCTCGGACTTCATTGAATTTGCCGCCACGACCGATCATCGAGGTCACTTATTTAAACTGCGTGTCCAGCAGGCGAGACTGGATGTGCGCAAGTTCTCCTTCTCTGTCAAAGTGGTCAAACCATGGAATGCCCTCCCTGAAGACGTTAAGATGTCATCATCGCTGGAAAGCTTTAAAAGGAACCTTGACAGTTTTATGTTCCAAAACGAGCCTGAGCGATGAGGAATTTATCTTAACCCTCGAGAGTCGTGCACCCCTTGTCATATTTTATGCACCCTTTTGTACCTTTGCAACCCACACGGTTTCTCTGTATATCGCATTTAATTTTACGTTACAAATAGGGTACTCAAAGGTCCATGCCTATTTCCCTCAATAAATTGAATTGAAAAATTGAATTGAATATGGGCCTCGGCTGAAAATGAGGACCCTAGTTTGCTGTCAGCAGGGTAAAATTAAATGCGATATACAGAGAAACCGTGTGAGTTAGCAAAAAGGGATGCATAAAACTACTTGACAAGTGCTGTATGACTCTCGAGGGTTGAGATAAAGTTCTCATCGCTCAGGGCTCGTTTTGGACATAAAACTGATCAAGGTTCCTTTTAAAGCTTTCCAGCGATGATGACATCACCGTCTTCAGGGAGAGCATTTCATGGTTTGACCACTCTGACAGAGAAGGAGAACTTGCGCATCCAGTCTCGCCTGCTGGACACGCAGTTTAAATGAGTGACCTCGATGATCGGTCGTGGCGGCAAAGTCAATGAAGTCCGAGAACTCCAGGCAACAATCCAATCCCTTCACAATGCGGAAATGTCTGTAGGAGATCACTCACGCATTTGCCTATAACTCACAGGGAACAGATTAAGATTCATTAGGCGGGTTAGATATGGCAAGTAGCTTTGAATTCTAATAATTTTTGTGGCTTTCCTCTGTACTCTTTCGAGGCAGTTCTGATCTTGAACTGTCCAGGGTTCCAGGATTGCATAGCATATTCCAAATGCGGCCTAATGAATGTTCCAAAAGTCTTAGCGAAAGAGATCTTCATCGAAAATCAAAAAGGCTCGTCTGATGGCATGCAACACCGCAATTGCACTCTTCGCCACTTTTCGAGCAGTGAGACGATGGTTTTAAGGTGGTGGTCATCAGCACAACAAGGTGTCCTTTGGGTTTTCCACGTCTTTTAAAGGCTTCACCGTTGAGAAAGTAACTTTCTACTTTCGGCAGATCCAGATGGGTTGCCTAAGCGAAGTATTGTACACTTATCGACGCTGAACCGCAAAAGCCAATGATTCGACCACTCCTCCAACCGAGTTAGGTTGATCTGCAGTTTATCTTCGTCAGCAGGGGCGTTGGATTACATTCCAGATTTTTAATGTCATCGGCAAACATTGCTGCTTCACAGTCGAGATTTCCTGACACAATCGTTCACGTATATTAAAACAGGGATTGGCCCTAGTACTGAACCCTGAGGGAACCCCACTCTCGACCGCAGCAGAACTTGACCTCTCTTGGCCGATGCACAACCTGGCGCCGACCCACGAGGGAAGTTTTCGATCCCCTCGAAGGTTACTTTGATTCCACTTTCTCTCGTGTGGCACAGTATGGAAGGCCTTTTGAAAGTCAATGAAGGCAATGTGAACCACGTGTATATCTTCAAGTGCTTGGATCCACCTCTGGGCAGAATACAGCAAATTCGTTGTGCGTGATCTTCCTTTTTCTGAACCTGTGTTAACAGCTTGATAACAAATTATGAGTGTAAGTGGTTTCCTTCAAGATGCTATGATAGGTCATCTTTTGGTTTGTATTAATAGTGCTCATCTGTAGTTAACCACTGTCAATCTTTTTATTTATGCCGACGATCTTAAATGCGTATATTCCTTCTCTAAATCTACGGTCCAGCGATGCAGTAGAGAAATCCATGCAGACTTGCATACTCTTTCCGCGTGGAGCTCTTACGTGATGGAATTCTCACCTTCTAAGTGGCATTACGTTTGCTTTTGGGCTTGTCAGACTACCGCAACCAGTTATCAAAGGGAAGACGTATGGCTGAATGTTCAAACATCAAAGGTCTTAGGTTAAAGCTACACCAAAAATTTTAGATTTCTCGCCTCATGCCGATCAAATTACGGCCAAAGATGCCGGATATTTGCCCTTACTTTTATAATTTATATCTTCCTGAAATTAAATAAAGACTTTTCGAACGTATGTCCTTCCAATTTCTTGAATATTACTGCCCGTTCTTTGGTTTAATGAACGAGTCTAGCCGTTTCAAAAATTCGAAATGTCCAAAGGCATTTTACTCGGAAACTCTTATCTCTGTCACTTTCAACGAGCTCCTAATTGCATAGGCGTTAGCTAACTAACCTTAAATTGCTATGAGTGCAGAAACTGGAAGCTGGCTTCTGTGTCCTTTTCCGCCTTCTTTGCAATTAAAGTATTTCCAGAATTTCAACCCTACCCCGCTAGTCGTTCATACACATGACACAACTCTTCACTGATTATAACTCCTATTATATCCTACACTTCTAAACGCTCTCTGTTCTTTTTATTACAGGTATTGCTTTCGTTGGAATACTCCTGCCAATCAATATAAAGGTTATCAAATAACCTGTCTAGTTTATGCGAAGACTGCACATCTATCTTAACAATGATTCGATTAACTAATTATTTTTCCCTCACCCGTTCCGAGCAGCTTTCTCCATGACCCGAGAAAGGACCACCAGGAATTTTAGAAAACCGTCTTTAAATTATGTTGCTATGCCTCAACTTCAACACGAACTAAAAATGCCTCCTAACCCGTCTCTCAGTCAGTCATCAAACACTCGGGTCCTATTGGCACACACATTTTAAACCATATCCGTTTCGTTTACCGATGACCAAAATCAGAATTCTAAGCTGACCTCTTAGATGTCAAGTCCTCACCTTCATCATTGATTATAGTGTGAACTCGCACCCATGAGAACACTATATTGGCTTCTTCTAAATCAGTTATCTGATCTCACATTATCCTTTCATAATACGCTCCAGAAGCAACCTACCACGCTGCTTCATATCCGCTCGCGAAGCAGTTTTGTTTTTCTGCACCTTTTTAAAAAGGTGATATTCGCAACTACTGTTTGTCCGCTCTTGACTTTACGGCCATGATTGCAAAAATATTGACGAGCCCGTTGGTATCCTCGGTCTTCACGGTTTCCCTCTTTTGACACTCTGCAAACTGCTAAAAACCTCGTCAGCCATCGCATCTGCTGCACCTTAGAGCGATGGCCTTTGTGGCCTGTTTATCCTTCTCTCTGGTGTCGACTATACATGGAATATTAAGGATCGTGGCGGGTTCCTCTCTTTTGCCACCTTGTCAATGGTCTAAGAAATTGGCAGGAATGTAATATGGTCACACCTCTGTCACTTTGATGACGACTTTCACTGACCTCTACGGTTCTTTCCTCGTTTAAACCTAAGCGTACTGATGATGCCTTCGATACGCATTATGATTACATCTGCAATGATACGGGGTAAAAATAAGGCCTTGTCGTCAGATGATTTCTTCCACGATAAGTAGCGTTTTAAATCCTCACACGCTCCCATCAACATGAAGTGGTCTTACTTCACGCGTATATCTCCTTTATAATCCACAATCCCCAGTAAAATATACCTTTTCCATAAAAATTGCCCAAAGGAGTTTTTTACCGTCTTCTCTTTTGTATAAAACTCAGCTCACTATTTGGGTCATTTTGATATCGTCAAGAAGCTAACCTCATAATTAATCACTAAATAACTGTAAACGATTGCACAATCGTTTTATTTTATACTTCCGTGCTCTTCCAGGCACTCACCTATAAATGCTTATGTATATATAGATCGTCCTTAACGCGTTTTTCACCAAGATCTGAATGTGTCTCTATTCTCTGGAAAGTTCTGCTTCATATATATTATTCTCTTGCCACAAAAGGCTATTCTCGGCTGTATCTACCATCCGCCAACCTCGTCAGACTGCATGATGCCTAATTTATTGAAACCTTCAATAAATTTCGAAGTCTAGACTTCGACGTAAAAAATAATGGTTGGAGATTTTAAATTTCATGTCCGCTTTGATTTTAGCCTACCAAGCTATAATCAATTTTTCTAACTTGTTTTAAAATGTGCGCTATCCACCAAGGGAAAATCACACTGTAGATCTAATCTTTAACAGTGATGTTGCTTCTCTTTTCGTTGATTTCAGAAAAATCCTTTTTGATAGTAACCGAATATTACTACACTGGTGTCTACGGCTGGCCATTTCAAACAAGTACCATACTTCAGAAACTATCTGAATTAAGATTTCTTAGAAAACGATTAATAACTTAAAAACGATGTGTTACCTTCTTTATTCGGCGGTTCACCTGTGGGTATGGTTTCAAAAGACTCGTTCAGTGAATCTTGTGGTTCATAGGGAAGAACAACGTTTTTAAAGATTTCTTACAGGCAATAAAATGGATTCACCTCCGAGAAGGTAGATATCCTCATCTATCACCGAGCGGCGTTGGCGCTGGGAAAAGCTACTGGAGTGCAATTCACTCATGATAAGATTACAAACGCACAGGAAAAAGGGGAATGAATAAAGTAAGCAGATGAGAGGATAATCCTATTACTAGGACCACTTCTTCACTGCAATGCTAGCAAACCACTTACTATGTGGTATGTGCGTTTGTAGGGTTTGCAAGCATTGTTCAGCAAAAGCGAAAGGACCTAAATTAATGTGTCCAAAGTGTTCATGGATAAAGGGCATACGAACTTACTGAAAGTAGATGGAGGAGCACACCTAACAGTGTCGTCAATGTCTGCTTTGTATACGCTCAAAAGGAATGACTTCTTTGGGTAGTCAGAGTAATCTGACAAGTTGAAAAATTCACTAAGAGTATGCACTCAATTTTCATCAAAAGTATGTTTTTCCGCCACAGCA
>WEDG01002427.1:0-204506 GCA_017591395.1 Schistocephalus solidus | reverse complement strand
ACGCTTGACTGTCGTAGTCTGATAATGTCTACTGTATGCTGTGAAGGGTGTGGGTGCATGGATTTGTAAATTGGTGCGTGGATTAGTTTCTGAGCGGATAGTAGCCTGTGTTGCACTTCACGCACTCTCTCCTCCCTTCCCCTACCTGAGCCTGGTGTCACAAATACCAGAGGCGGGATAAAATGCAGGTAGCTGGCGGCCTGAGCCCGCCCTTGGCCGGCACCACCTGGCTCGGATCCCACGGAGTGGGAGTGCCATAAAGGCTGGCATTAAGAAGGAGCCATTGCAGGCTGGGGACTTCCAGTCTCCCAGTCAGCAACTCCACACAACACAAGGCGGGACTGACTGCGAGGTCTGAGTGTGATTTCAGTTGGTAACTTTCTAACTCACGGCTTATCGCCCAATGATACTATCAAGCTCAGACTGCCACACGCAGCAGAGGAGTCACGCGGAGAAGGAGCCGAGGATCGTACTTGCGGTTCCAACTGCAGCCAATTGAGAGTATAAGCTTTTTGTGGTGGGCAGGCTAATCTGAGGGGTTGATGAGAGTACATGGTCTCTGTGCGATGGATTCACAAGCGACCGACCAGGCTGATGTGTGGGGTGAATGTGCGATCGCAATGAGGACAGATTGGTACCGAGTCCCTATCACTAGTACTGGGGGTCGGCGGTGGTGTTGGAGATAGCAGGTGGCAGGTAGTCAGAGGTGGGTACTGTGGTGGTGGGAGTGGGGCAAGTGGTGTTCGTTGCCGTGCTTGGCGCAGGGAGTGAAGGAGGGAGGATGGTGTCAGTGATCGTGGGTGGTGGGGCATCGATGAAGTTGTTCTCAGTGGTTGGGGTGGTCTTTGTTGTGGGGACTGATGTAGGTGTGGCAGAGGTTGATGTTGTGGGATTGTTGTTGCATTGAGTTTGAAGATGTCCGACCAGGCCGATTCACGCGTGAAATGTGCGTTGATCCGCGGTGCTTGTGACTTGTGAGCCCCCATTTTGGCCTTAGCAGCGGCAATAAAGTTGGCCTCATAGATTGCTGAACCGATCTTCACATATCTTCTCCATGCCAGTCTTTCCTGGGTGAGGTCATCCCAGGTTGCTGGGTTGATATGCATTTGCTTCAGAGATTTCTTCAAAGTGCCCTTCAAGTGTCCTTTTTGACCTCCCTGTTGACGAGCACCTGTAGCTACATCTGCGTACAAAAGTCGTTCGGGTGGTCGCTCGTCGTCTATTCTCACCAGTCGGCCGTTCCTTTTCACTTGTACTTGCCTCGGCATTGCGTGGATGCTGAGGATTCTGGTCTGCTCCAAGACTTCCATGTCCAGGATCCTGTCTTGCCATCTCATTTTCAGTATTCTGTGGAGGCAGCTGAGATGGAAGAGATTCAGCTTCCTGGCTTCGCTCGAGTAGACGGTCGAGGTCACTGCTCCGTAAAGGAGTGCCGTCAAGACGACGGCCTTGTAAATCTTCAGTTTGGTGTTTGGTTGAGTAACGTTGCGATTCCACATGGAGGCCTACAGCTGGCCAAAGGCTTGCAGCTGGCCAAAGGCCTAACTGGCTTTGGAGATCAGTTGCTCAACTTCGTCCAGTTTTGTGCTTCGTCAGTTTGCCACCTAGATAAGTGAAGTTTTCTGATGTTTTAGGTTTGATGACGTTGAAATTGTTTCGGGGGAAGATTGGGTTCAGTATCTAGTGATGGTTAGTGCACGCAGACGGGCTAAATATGCAAACACGCACGCAAGTAAGCCAGCACAACACACACGACAGTTCGACCGGCGTAGTCTGACAATGTCCACCGAAGGTTGGTGCAGGGACGGTGACTTGTGCGTGGATTGGTTTTAAGAGATATTAGCCATACGCTGCCGTTACCGCACTCTCTCTTCAACCCCCACCTGAGCCCGGTGCCAAGACAGAGTCAAGAAAACCGAAGTCGGAGAAGACGTAGGTGGCTGGCACGGCCAGAGCCACCCCTGGGCCTACCATCATACCTGGCTCGGATCCCACGGGGTGGGAGTGCCACAAAGACCACTTTTCACAGTCCGTCGCGATTCCCGTGTCAAAGGCTTTTGACAGATCCACGAAGGTAGTGAAGGGGTTGGTTCGCATCTCCTGGCAATTCACTTGTAGCTAACGGGTAGTGAAGATAATGTCGGTTGCTTCGTGGTATATTCGGAAGCCACATTTGCTTTTCGGTAGCTGACCATGCTCTAGGTGACCGTTCAGACGATTGAGAAGGAAACGGGCGAAGATCTTCCCGGCGATTTTGAGTAACGAGATGCCTCTGTGATTATCATAGAGTCGCCTCTTCCCCTTCCACTTGTAGAGATGGACGATGGTTGCGTATTTGAAATCCTGAGGAGCTTGTCCTTGGCACCTCATCTCCTCGAAGATTGTTTTGAGTTCTGCCATCAGCCGGTGCCCATCTAGCTTGTAGTCTTTCGATGGGATTGCGTCGGATCCCAGTGCTTTCCCATTGGAAATCTTTTGCACGGCCCAGATGGTTTCTGGTAGGGGAGGCGGCAGATCCAGGTCATTGTTCGTGTCCACGTGAGGGAGCCGGTCAATGGCAGCATCGGAGATGGCTGATGAGCAATTAAGGACACTTCTGAAGTGCTGGGACCAAGGCTTCAGAACTTGGGATTTCTCCGTCAGAAGTGTTGTGCCGTCAGAGCTGAGCAGCGGTGCGGTTACCTTGATGCAAGGGCCGTAGATGGCCTTGATTGCTTTGAAAAATATTTCATTTTATTGTGGTTCGCATACCCCTGTATTTCCTCAGCCTTCTGGACCATCCAGGCGTCCTGCATCTCCCGCAATCGTTGCTGTACAAGGCGGTGGCCTCTGAAGAAGGCTGCTTTGGTGGCGTCAGTCCGAAGGCCCATGTAGGCTTTGTGTAGTCCATTCTTCTCCACGAGTAAGTTGCTGATGTCGGCGTCATTGCCGTCAAACTAGTCCTGGTGTTGACGGCAAGAGCATCAGAGGAATTGGATGGCAATGGACTGGGTGACATATCACAGTTGACACCATCGTGTCTCCACTCTGGCTTAATTATCTAGAGCATGCAGGTCCTCCAGTTTCTGGGTTATCTGGTTGCTGAAATCAACACAACGTGCAGTCAAATTTACCAGAAGTTATTTACCTTACCTGGCGGTCGCTTACCTTGGTGCCTTCATCAGGATTGAAGCCGGAGCCTCGTCTTGGAGAGGACGAGGCAGTGATCCATCCAACCATCGGCATCGCGGATCGGCTTGGTTACCAGCACATCCTGTTAATCTCACCGCTGGACAAGAACATAGTTCAGCAGCTGCCAGCGCCGCAACCGAGATTGCATCCTCGTGGCCTTTTCCCGTGTCGGAAGACGGGAGAATTTGTTGGTCAGCAGGAGACGGTGTTTCGCACAGGTTCGCGAACCGTTGAGTTGTCTTACGTGGGAGTGGGCGCATTGGCTGACGGGTCAGTTTACCCGTCTTCGCGCGCATCAGCACGACCTGGCCTCCCTAACGCACACACCAGGATTCACTTACTCGGTTGATATGGATAGGCCATCGCCGCCGGACTCTCAGTCCACTGGTCAGCCACTCGATGCACACAGCACAAACACTGGGCCGACGGCGTGAATTAGTGTAAGCGTCAGATTGGCAGCCTTCAAAACCAAGATTTCTATGAAACCGTGATATTCTCAGGTACATGATGATGGCAAGGGTGTTCAAGTCCCCAGAAGATACTATCAAAAGAAAGCTGTCACTGATGAATATGGTGTAGTATTGGCAATGTAGACAACAGTGTTCTGTCTAAGCACCCATATATAGGGTAGAATTTAGGAACCGTGTTAGGGCTAGCATGCAAATATTTCAAGTCCGTCGGCAACTTTTCTTTTCGCACAAGACGCCTTGAACAATAATAATAATAATAACAGCATAAAACCCTAAATTGGACCCTTTAGAAAACTATTGAAATCAAAACGAAGTAATGAAAAAGAACGCCTGCGATAGAAAGTGTGCAAAGAGTTCAGGGAGCCCCCAACTTTGGAAAAAACGCTCAGGAGAAAAAAGGTTTTTCAAGGCGATATGGAATAGACATTTAGGCTAATGCGGAAGGTTGGAGAAAATTCTAATGCCACATAAACAAAGGAGAACGAAGGGTAATTGTAGTGTGTGCACTGATGCTAGTGCCAAACTTGCAGTGAAACTGACAGAGGATACGAACTTTCAAAATTTCAGCGGCCAAAATGGAATTATGATTAACGTGAGCGGTGAGCGAACAAGGTGCGGTTTAAATTCGCGCGCAAATCTGACCCAAAATATTTGTCTCAAATGTAGTTTAGTGAGGAAATTGTGCGTAGTGAAAGTCAGGACGAATGGACTGAAAATGGAAATTCTTGATGGCAAATCGAGACAAGCGAACTTAAACGCAGACTGCGATGGAGCGACCGTCTCGTGATGGTGGGCAACCAGCGAGTGCCCAAATTGATCTTTTACAGATATGTCGTTACGAGTGCTCAATGGCAAAGTGGAAAACATGACGCTAATATGCACCTTGAAGAAGTCTCTACAATGATTACAAATAAACCAGGAGACTTGGGAGACTTCACCCAGGACCGAACGGCCTGGAGAAAAGCAGTGAAGGCTAAACCAACAGTTTATGAAGCAAACCGAATCGTTGCTGTCCAACATGCCCACGTTGCCAGCGGAACACTCCACGCGCGATTCGGCCACGTCGGACATCCCTAGATCCAATGCATCAGCAACCAATCAGCTAAAACTGCTGCATCTACCAACGGTCTTATCGTAAAAGCCATGAACCTGCTTGCATCAATACCGGAATTGAGCATTAAAACATAGTGGGCGTCAAAACTGGTGACTGTGAAGGAACTTATATCGCTCGCTTCTGACATCAGAAGCCACGATAAAAAGTAGAGGCCTGCTGTGAGCTGATCTGGCTCGGGTCTTATTGAGTACGTTGTCAATCTCGCCACGCCATAATTGCTGCCAAAGAGTGTGAGAGCTTACCAGCGCAAGCGTTTCAAGGATAAAAAGTGAAATTTTCAATGATTATTTTTGCCGAGTGCCTGAACAGGTCTTCAGATATGTTTTTGTAATAATGTTCTGACACTGTCTTTTGTCATGACACATAATGACAGAGAGAGAGAGCAACTCACGGTTCTTTACAACACTGCACATACTTATAGGGTCTATACGGCCTCCTCCTTCAATTCCTCTTCTACCACGAACTCATCTGAACATTACCAATCACCCATCGTCCCCATGCTGCGTCTCCTTATCCGATTCCAATTGTTTGTCATACCCATCCAGTGCTTCGTCGCTGACAACATACTCCAAGCCTAATGCGTTATCTTCGTCAAAATTGTACCCAAACATTCCGCATTTCTGTTCCTTTCGCCTCTGCCTTGATATCCTTCCAGTCGAAATTAGACCATCATCTAAACCAGTGGTATTTTAATATAAATTATGAGAGCGTTTTTTGTCGGAAGTTATACAGTAATTATTACCCGCTTCTTTACCAAACACTCAACTTGCGGATTTTGAATAGGGTCCACCTGGAATAGGAGGCAGTTCTCCTTGACGCTATCTTGTTTCGTAATTCACTGATATTGTCCTTTAGGGAGACTATCTTCGCAGTTGTTTATGTCCCCTCTTTATGTTGTCCATCATCACGAAATATTGAGAACCCCATTGGTTCCCTCGGTCTTCGCGGTATTCTCTTTTCTAACCATCTGCAAACTGCTACTTTCTCATCGGTCATAGCATCTGCCACGCCTTAGGACGATGGTCTTTGTGGTCTTTAACTTTCTCACTGGTATCGACCCTACACAGGCTGTTTATGATCGTGGCGGATTCCTTTGTTTTCCCCGCCTTGTCGGTGGTCCAAGCAATCAATAAAGTATTATCATGGTCGCGACTTCAGCACTTTGACGATGATCTTCGCGACCTCTACAGTCCTTTCATCGTTCGACCCAAAGCGTAGTGATGATGGCCTCTATGGTTTCCCCTGTCAGGCATCCCTGACGTTTACTCCTATATTTAGTTGATGCATATCTGCAGTGATACGGAGGTGAATGGTAGCCCAAGACAGGGGAATGTATTTAACTCTTTTTCGCTCTCATCAGGATGTCGGTCCTACCTCTCACACCTATTTTTCTCACACGAATGACACTTTTTCACCTTGAAAACCCACAACCCCATTCAAGTTTCACTTTTTCGTCAAAAGGCCCAAATACCATTTTACTACCTGCTCTTGTTTATTTATTTTTCTTCAGCTCACTACTTCGTGTCAATTGACATTGCCAAGAAGCTGACCTACGATTTATAAAGTAAAAATGGTACCCAATCGTGCATTAGTTTAATTATTTTATTCTAATGACAGTGCCCTTCCGGGTAGTAGGATAAAAATATTTGTCTATCCATTCCCATCTCTCTCTTCCCCTCATCATCATCATTCCTTCAGCTCATCCTCCTTCTCCTTAATCTACCTATCATCCCTACTTTTCCACCTCCTCATCCTTGTTCATTTCTTTATTTTCTCTTTCCTACTCCTCCTCCTCCTCCTCCTCCTCCTCCTCCTCCTCCTCCTCCTCCTCCTCCTCCTCCTCCTCCCTCCTCCTCCTCCTCCTCTTCCTCCTCCTCCTCCTCCTCCTCCTCCTCCTCCTCCTCCTCCTCCTCCTCCTTCTTCTTCTTCTCAACCGCGGCCGCCTTTGCGTCCTCCGTTCTTAATCCAACTCCCACTTCCTTTTCCCTCACTCCATCTCCTCTAACTCCTGTTATTCATGGTCCTTCACTTTGTCCATCCCCTCATCTTTTTCATACTTCTTGCTCTCCATCATATTCTGAGCAACCGTGATCGAAATACGGAGGCTTGATTCAAGCAGATTTAACTCACGACCTACTAAAATACGTTAATCGTGCCTCTACCGTCTTGTTTTGCAGTGATTTCGAGATCTCGGCAGCGTAATTAGTTAAACTTTAAATAAAGACCTTTCATCGTTGGCGTCTTTATGAACAAGTTTCAGATCATTTGGCTGAAGGGAAATTTTATGCGTCCACGGACTTTGTATACTCTTTTAAATGGAGTCACAGCAAGCAATGAAGTTTCGCTAAATGATGTAAGAGCTTGGCAGATTTAGCGTTTAATATGGGGTGCATGTACAATTATTGCAGTGATCCTTGCCATCTGCGAGAACGCTGTTCAGATAATCCTTCTCGAAGGGAAATGCCACGGAGTTCACAGACTGTTTACGGTGCCAGATCTTACTTAAGAGCAGAAATTGCAGTTTTATATTTAAAGTACAGTTCATGCTGATATCTTCATATAATCCTCCTCCTCCTGTCCTCAATTTTTTCTCAAATACAATAACTCCCCGCATGTTTAGATCCTTCGGACACACGTGTATTTCCGTTCAGTCTCTTTGCCACTCATTTTAACGATATTAGCCTATATCCTTAAACTTTCGGCACGCAATTTATGCTACTATAAGGGTTTTTATATTCTGAACTTCAACAAAATATATTTTTATTATCCCCACCCTTGTTCCGGGTCCGACGTCCTCAACATGCCAACTCCGTCCTGTAGGCGGCGTCCAACCGACGAGTGTGATTAATCCTTCTCTTCACTTTAAATCACCAGAGAATGACAACAGAGATAGCATTCGCATCAGCATTGATTAGACATGTGTCAAGGTAGACCGCCCATCAATTAATGGAGCCAGGATGCTAGAGTTTTAGCACAGGACTTCTAGATTTCAATACAAGAACACTCCTCTCCGAGTTCCTTGGTGTTGTGCAGCCTCCGTATTGCACCAACTATGCATGCGTGCCATATACATGGCCCGTCAGATTCGTTAATTCCTTCGATTTTAGGAAAATTACTAGTAACCATCTTCTACCGGTTCCGATGCAGATACGGGTAGAACAAGTATACGAGAAAGGTTGTCAGGGCAAGGAAGATCCATAAACGATCGATCGATAAACGTTGATGTACCCTACTCACCCGAAATGACCTAGCCAGACCTTGGGTGTAAACGAAGCACACGTCCACGCCTGGCCGAACGTCCCATATCGGGAGCCTACCTGGAGATAGTAAGCGCAGGGCCATAAGTCGTCGATGCATCGGACGAGGTAAAAGTGATAACGCGTGTCACGTAAAACATCGGTCGTAGTAGGTGCAGACAGCCTTTTCAGAGTAATGGAAGCAAGAAGAAGAGTAACTGGATAAATTTGACAAAAATGCATACACAACCTTCACACTTCAATCCCGCAACGTGCCTACTTATTGCGATTAGATAAACTGCTCTATTTTTACGGCTTTATTAAATGCAGGCTCCACCAGGCCTGTGTGCAGTTCGGAGATACGTAATCAGGTTTTAAAGGGAGCCTCTGGTTGCTTCTTCGCCACTTGCTCTCCAAAGCCTTCTACATCTGCGAATAATTAAGGAAAAACTGATAACAATTTCAACAGAAACCATTGGACTTAGATAGCGTTTTCCGTGTAACAGGTTTTAAAAATCTGTGACAACCGTTAATGCAACCATACATTTTGCAAGCTTCCTTGAGGCATACATCATTTGAAGGCAGCCCCGGAGATTTGTTGTAGTGGCGAGATGGAAAACACATCGCACCGGAGGGTGCAGGCCAAGTCACGCACAATACCGAAAGTTTGTTACAAGTCTCCAAGCAACTGCCAATAACTCAGCTAATAAAGATTTGGTTATTTAGGCAGATCTCGTACGGCAGTGTATCTTGACCTCTTACTAATTTAGTGGCTCGCCACTCTACCTTTTCAAGCAGGTTGTAATCGGGCTGCATTCACGGTCCCCAGGCCTGGATTGCATATTCATGGTGCGACCTTACAAACGTACTGAAGACTCCAGAAAAGCAATCTTCAAAGAAGTCTGTAAATGTCTACTTAATAGCGTACATAATTGAATTTGCGGCTTTAGCCACCTTGGAACATTGTGTAGGGCTTAAGGTTGTCTGTAAGCTAAATGCCGAGATCTTTCTGTGGTTCTACTTCTCAGAGTGGCATTCACTTCAGGTAGTAGGACTGCGTATCAGGAACCCAATCTCGATTTTTTTAGATGCGGTAGGGTACGCTTTTTCAAGTTCAGGGATAGGAGCTATCGGTGGGACCACTAATCCAATCGACGTAGATTTTCTTCGATGTCGGCTGCGTCGGTACCGTTGTGTGTGACTTTCCGAATTTTCATATCATCTGCAAATATGGCACGTTCATAGTCTAATTCTCGTATATAATCATTAACGAATAAGAGAATGAGGGTCGGTCCGAGAACTGCGCCTTTTGAGACTCCGTTTTATATGACAGTGTGCTTTGATCAGTGTCATCCTACACAGACAACTGGGAAAGGAAGAACGGGAAAATTCTCGATCCACGTGGACTTTTGCTTCTGATGCCCATGAATTTCAACTTATACGGGAGACGTTGGTGTGAAGCACTATCGAAGGTCTTCCGGAAATCGATGTAGGCTACATGCACAGTCGTTGATGAATGCAAACTGCTCGAAAACTGAGCTCAATCGTTCCGCCTTGCCTTGGCCCCTCGGGTTCCGCCAGCAGCCGCATAGTGACTAGTAGTAGAAAAGGCAAGTGTACGATGCCATCAAAGACAAGGGAGGCTGGAGTGGCCATTTCTGGCTCATTAGCTGTCATCAGCCAGTCATACCGGACGCCAGGTGACTAGTGTGAACCCAATATAGCCATTCCCGTCTCCCTTATCTTAGTCGGCATTGTCAACCTGCCTTCACTACTACTACTACTTCTACTACTACTACTACTACTACTACTACTACTAATAATAATAATAATAATAATTGCTGTGTAGCTGCTTGCTGGGCTCGAGAGTGACCCCCAAGGCCGAACGGAGCGAGTGAGTTCCATTCGCGATCTGTGAGATTTCCTCAACGAATATTAATATTCCCTAGCCAAACTGACAAGACAACGGGCCCCAAAGCACATGCCATCATCCAATGTGCTCACTGCAATAACTAAAGAAGTAAGCGAAGGAGTCACCAATCAGCATATTTTGCGGCCCTATCCTCGCGTTTTTGGACACCCATACTAGCTACAGTGAAACCTCGTCAAGCGTTATTGCGGCCATTCAGTAGAGGACTTTAATAATTCATTTAGGGAAGTGATGTGACGGGAGAGGGTCTAAGGTTATTTCCTTTACCGACTCGTATCATGTCAGTGTGAGATTTATCCGTTAATTCAAAAGTTAACATAGTCCTCGCCTTTTAGCGCGTATCGCCGCTGCTTCCAAAAGTGTAGGAGACGCCCAGTCATCGCCTGCCACCAGCCATTTTACTCCACAAGCTGCACTATCTCTTATTACAATGTTCTCGAAGTGATCAATGTTGTCATTCCTGACAGTTATATCATCCAAGTCCGAGCGGCATCCAGTTTGCCTGTCTTCATTGGCAAACGGACTTTTAATCAAGGTGCGAATTAGATCCCGACAGTTCAACTTCCATTTCATCGACCTAAACAGGGAATAGCTGCGGTTGTAAACCTGCTGATAAATTTTTATTAGTTTCCAGTTTTCATGCACCCCCTTTCTTACGCATTCCTTTACTCAGCCTTATTTTAGTTATTTGTAGGATAGCTACTAGCTGAAGTTCGTGTTTTTGTGAGAATTAATTATTTCTACGTTAGTAAATATTACCAAATAAACCCACTTAGGCGTTCGTTTTTAAGAACATTCGATTCTTACTACCTTAAGGTTTTGGAGGACGCATAACACAGCTTTACTTTTGAAAGTCATAAGAGTTTACGCGTTATCAAATCTACCGTAGTTCCTGATCGAAACATGCAAAACAAGAAATCGCAGGCGGGTTGGCGACGCTGCAGCTTGCTTCATTTCCCCACACATGACAATATATTTTTATGCGGTTAACTTTGAGCTATGATGCAATTTTCAGCCATACAGTTTCAATTGTTTGAGAACTAAAGTAGATTTGCTGGCTTGTGAAATCACACGTCTCTCACAATAAAATCTTTGTTAAGCAAATGCAGCCTACGCTGCGTCTCCCAAACACTTACAGCAGTAAGAAAACATATTGGTCACAGCACACAACCCTCTGTACGTTTATGTTGTTCTCTTCCTCTGTGTAGAGTAGGTCAAGTGCAAATGCGACAAGCATCAAGCGTCTCAATCACCATCAAGAGACCAACTTTCCCAACCAGCTATCGTATTATGGTTAAATATACTACTTGCAATAAGAAAGGTAGACGTTTATGTTTGCCTTTTTGACTAGTCTGTGGCTGCTCGCTTTTCACATGCAGTTATCTGGGCAACCTCTCTTTCAATTTTCTTTATTTATCAATGCTTTTTAGACATTGTAACCAATAGGAAGTTCAAAGAAGTTCACCTATATTTTCCTTTATTAAAATTGGGCTGAAATGAAGGGGACGCATGAAAAGGGAAAATAGTGAAATCTAATAACAAATCAAATACCTTGTTGACTGCACATTTGAAACTTAAATGGCTTAAAGTCTACTGGACATGGAGATAATCAGATTGTCTAAAGTGCTTTGTTCAATATCATTATTTATCACAACATCCAGTTATTCTTTCAGGGAAAGACTGTTCTTTGCCTTTGGCACTTTCTTCAGATATTTACACAAAAAAATTTCGAAAAAAAAAATAGAGTAGAAGCCGCATGCGAGGAGTCTTGCTGTTGTGTAAAAAGTTAGATTTTGTTGGATAACTTCTAAATTGCATGCCTATTTAAAGCGATGAAGAGGAACATTACAGATTTAAATTAGGATTTTTCACAATTGGGTTTAATTTATTATATTCTAACTTTTTAATTTTCTTTAATCGTGGTATTTTATTGATTTGTTTGTTTGTATGGGCGGGAAGTATGCATTTTAACTAATCACATTTGCTAATTCGACGTGAGCACTCACATTTTTGGAATGTTTTCTTTTTAGCAATGGTCATTATATTATGCTTTTCTCGTTTATATTAATATCCTCCACTAAGGGAACTTGTCCGAAAATGCAGATCTGTCTATGATCGTTACTTTCAATGGAAATCGCCTGGGCATAAGGAAAGGTTGATTTCGGAAAAAGAGGAAGATAAGTGAAGAAGAAGAAAAAGAAGTAGAAGAAGAAGAAGAAGAAGAAGAAGAAAAAGACGAGGTTTATTGGCCGATGTGACTGATGGTTGATTCCTAGTGCCATCTTTAACTGTCACTTGCTTTGTTGCAGCTGTCATTTATGACGATGAACTCCTGCACGAGTTAAAAGGCTCGGAAAAATTTTAAACAAATTTCCATCCTGGAACTCGGTCATTTGCCTCATGTATCCTTAGCCCGAATCGAAGAAGAGGCAGGCCTCTTAGCAACAGGAAGAAATCGCTAAAGAGTGAGCAACTCAATGAAGAGTGCTGGAGAACTCCTCATATTTTTTTACTGAAGTTGATAGCATCCAAGTTGAATTTTGCCCACAAAATCTTTCCATAAATTTTTATGGGTTGCATAACAGAAAAACGGTGCTATGAATAACCTGTACCGAAGATAAATTTCAAAAAAAACTACCTTTCTTTGGCATTCATATGTTCAGACAGGAGGTTGGTTTTACTAAATCATCGGCTTTTCCACAATAAGACAGGAAAGGCCAATACTTACAAGAGTAACAAAATCTGACGTACAAAACAAATTTACTCTATTGAAACAGTAGTTTGCAGAGGCTGTGTGCCTCAAAGCAATTCCTAACGGCCAAAAATGAGGAAGCGATCAGTTGAGAAAAGTCTGTTACGCTATCCTTTCTAATAATTTGTGATAACATTTTAAATCCTACTGCGCGACAGCTGTGATATACCATGTAAGAGACATGCAATGCAACCGAACTTATATTCAGTCTGCTTAATTAAGTTATTCCGATTTATCGGACGAAGGATGCCCAGATTTCGGAATTTACATGCGACTATGGATGCGATACACATGACATCCCATGACAGCCAGGTCCACCGAGCATCTACCTAAATGGTCTTTAAAACGAGAAAGTAAAACACCATCTTCTTCTAGCTCAAAACACCTCTAAGATAGCGGTCACAGTGTTGAACCCAAAACAGCTTTCCGAGTACTTATTCGGGCACAAACAACTCGGCTTTGCAATACTTTGAAGCAGCCTACTTACGACGAGAGGAATCCGACATATGCAACCAGATAGATGACACTGTCAGTCTCACATTTCCCCGGTAATCCTCAGTCCTTTTTTCTTTCCTATGTTGCCTTTTAATTAACCATTTTCATATATGAGTCTGAGTGCCGTGAAAAAGACTCTCACTGATATTTTTGTGAGAAAGTGACGATAATCTACTGGAACATATTTTTCCTGTTGCTGACGTTTGGAGCCGCTTGGTTAGCTCTCCATTTTTAAGCATTTCAGGCCGAAAATAAACTCGAAATGTAACATGAATAGCGGGAAACTTCCCTATGAACTGATCCATTTTTTTCTTATTTCGCTGCCTCAGCCTTCTGGTAGATGTTTGTGTGTTTTAACGGCCTCTTGTGTTGACGCGTCATTGGTGTTTATGTTGGGTCTGACGGATCCCAGATATGTGTTTCGAGCACGCCTGCGACTCTGGCTGGTTCAAGTGAAAGATTCCGACCCCCGGCAAAAAGCCAAACGATGGCGCCTCGCTCCCTTGCCGGCTCTGCAGCTTGTTCCCACGAAGACTCCTTGCTTCTCGCAAATAAAGCTCATTTGAGGTGAATTCTCAAAGTTGCCTCGTCTCCTATTTATACACCGGGCTCAGGTGGGGGAGGAGAGATTGCGGTAAATGCAGCTCAAGTCTTCTATCACTTTAAACTAAATCACGCGCAAATCACCGTCCTTGCACCATCCTTCCGTGGAGCATACGGTGGACATCGTCGGACTACGACGGTCGAACTGTCATGTGTGCGTGTGTGTGTGGTGTGTAGGAGGTACTAGTTATGGGCACCATCACACAGGTAGTATTTGGTCGCTCCAGCTGTCTTGTATGGGTGGCTAATGCTCCTGTGGCCGCCTCTTGCTGGTACCCAACTCTCACCTGTGGCTCCTCGAAGCTGGTTCTTCTCAGCGGCCACACCCCGGGCAACCATCACGACCGGCGGGCTAAACCAGGTGAGGGTCTCCGGTGTTGTGTGTGTCTTCACACCCGGTACGTCTGCTCCCTTCCATCTGCTCTTGCACCTCTCCAGTCCTCCCTGACCCCCTCTCCCCTTCTACTTCTACTCCTCCCCCTCCTCCCACACTTCTTTCCTCCTCTCTCTCTCCTCCTCTCCTTTACTCTTACTTCTTCCATTCTCCCTCTCTCCTCATCCTTCCCTCATCCCTCACGGTCGAAAATGTCCTACGGCGAAGGCGACATGCAATCACGTAGGTGGCCCAGTTGAATCGGTCGTTCTCTCACTAACCCAAATCGTGACCCATAGTGAAGTTTTGGTAGCCGCCTGGGATGACTCAGCAGCCCTATTTAGGGACAGCACTGCTTACAACCTCGCGGGTGAGGGGGCTAGAAAAGGTGCCCTAAACAAATGCTGGGTCTCACGACAGCTGCACCATACCATGGGTAGAAGACTGCAATTACATGCGGTTGGAAAACTCTAAAGAATATCAACAAAGACTCCTCTTCCAATCCCCCCCGTGCCCCCCCGGACAGCTCGAGTGAACTTGTTCACTCTAGCAGACTGGAATGTTCGATCCCTTTTAGACAATTCCAGGGGCAACCGACCGGAACGGAGGACAGCGCTAGTCGCTCGGGAACTGGCGCGCTACAAGGTGGACATTGCTGCACTCAGCGAGACCCGATTCTCTGAACAGGGTCAGCTGGAGGAGGTGGGTGCCGGCTACACCTTCTTCTGGAGCAGCTGGCCAAAGGCAGAGCGACGCAACGCTGGTGTTGCCTTTGCCATCCGCTGGTGTTGCCTTTGTGGGACGTCTGCCATGTCTGCCGCAGGGTATCAATGATCGCCTGATGAGCTTCCGCATGCCTCTTCGGGGAGACAAGTTCGCCACCATCATCAGTGCCTACGCTCTTCCAATGAGGAGCTCTGATGCGGTGAAGGACAAATTCTATGAGGACCTGCACGCCATGCTGGCGACTGTGCCGAAGGTGGACAAGTTAATTGTCCTTGGTGACTTCAACGCCCGCGTCGGGATGGACCACGCTGCCTGGCAGGGAGTGCTTGATCCCCAGGGTCTCGGTAGCTGTAAGGATAACGGCCTCCTACTTCTGCGAACGTGTGCAGAACCCCGTCTCCTGCTGACCAACACCTTCTTCCGCCTCCCGATGCGGCAAAAGGCGACCTGGGTACACCCCCGGTCCAGACACTGGCACCTCTTGGACTATGCTCTCGTCCGGAGGCGAGATCGACAGGACCAGCTGGTGACAAAGGCGATCCCTGGTGCCGACGGATGGACGGATGGACGGATCACCACCTCGTCATCTCCAAGATGAGGCTTCGTCTGCAACCACGCAGAAGACCCCAAGGTAAGTGACCGCCAGGTAATTTAAATACTCTTTTGTTAAATTTGCCTGCTCACCATCTCCATTTGAGCAACGAACTGGCCAACTAACTAGCCAACCTTCCAATCGCTGACGCGTTCATCTCCGTGGAGAACCGCTGGTGTCAGCTGAGGGACAACATCTTAGCCACCACCCTGGATGTCCTCGGCCGCGCACGTCATCAGCACCGAGACTGGTTCGATGACAACGACGCAGCTGTCAACGCTCTGCTCGTCGATAATAACCAGTTGCACCAAGCCTACGTCGATCGCCCTACCGCTGCAAACAAAACAGCCTTCTACTGAAGTCGCCGCCTTGTACAGCAACGGCTGCGGGAGATGCAGGATGCCTGGATGACGCGCAAAGCCGCGGAAATCCAAGGGTTCGCGAACCGAAACGAATGGAAGAACTTCTTCGCCCCCACCAAGGCTGTCTGCGGACCTCCCGTCAAAGGCGCCGCCCCTCTTCTCAGTGCCGACGGCAGGACGCTACTCACTGAGAAGATGCAAATCCTGAAGCGATGAACAGAACATTTCCAAATCAGAACATTTCAATCAGCCCTCCACCATCTTTGACGCCGCTATCGATCGCCTTCTAAAGTTGAAATCAACGCCGACCTTGATCTCCCGCCCTCTCTCTAAGAAACCATCAGAGCTATGCAGCAACTCTCCAGCGGGAAAGCACCTGGCTCGGACGCGATCCCTGCTGATATTTACAAGCATGATGGACCCCAACTGATGAACTGAGTCACAGTGCCCTTCCAGGAGATGTGGCATCAAGGGCAAGTCCCTCAGGATTTCAAAGACGCAACCATTGTCCACCTCTACAAGAAGAAAGGGAACCGCCAACTCTGGGACAACCACCGAGGAATCTGGCTTATTAATATCGCTGGAAAGATCTTTGTACGCATTCTCTTCAATCGTCTGAACGCTCACTTGGAGCAAGGACTGCTCCCGGAAAGCCAATGTGGCTTATGAAGACATCGAGGAACAATCGACATGATCTTCGCTGCTTTCCAGCTGCAAGATAAGTGCCAGGAGATGCGGACTCACCTCTACACTACCTTTGTGGACCTGACGAAAGCCTTTGACACGGTGAATCGTAACGGGCTGTGGAAAGCCATGCAGAAATTCGGCTGTCCTGAACGTTTCACGCATATGGTACGTCAGCTTCACGACGGGATGATGGCACGCGTTACTGACAACGGGACAGTATCCGAAGCATTCGTAGTGACTAACGGATTGGAAGCAGGGCTGCATCCTTGCACCTATCCTCTTTAGTATCATGTTCTTTACCATGTGAATGGATGCCCATCGTGAACAACGCCCTGGGATCCGCATCGACTACCGGATGGATGGCCGACTCCTCAACCAACGACAGATGCACTTCCGCTTGCGTGTCTCCCCAGCCACCATCCACGAACTTCTCTTCGCTGACGACTGCGCACTCAATGCAACGACAAAAGAGGAAATTCAAAGGAGCATGAATCTCTTCGCTGCCGCCTGTGATGACTTGGGACTTCGCATCAACACTGACAAAACGGTTGGGATGCATCAGCCGCCGCCTAATACCACCTACTCTGCAGCTCACATCAATGTCAATGGCACCCAACTGATATCTGTGGATACCTTCACGTACCTGGGCAGCAATCTCTCCTACAGCACCAAAGTCGACGATGAGATCGCCCATCGGATCGCCAAAGCTAGCCAAGCCTTTGGACGCATGCTGAACGTAGTCTCCACCTCAGCACCAAACTCAAGATGTACAAAGCTGTCATATTGCCGACGCTGCTGTATGGAGCGGAGACGTGGAAGATCTACCAAAAGCAGGCGCGGAAGCTCAAACACTTCCATCTCAGTCGCCTTCGCAGAATACGAAAGCTGACATGGCAAGACAGGATACCCGACACGGAAGTGTTGGAATGAACAGACCTTCTCAGCATTTATGCTCAGCTGAAACAACTACAAATGCGCTGGAGCGGCCACCTTGTGAGGATGGACGACGAACGATTACCCAAACGACTCTTCTATGGAGGTATCACCATGGGATCTCGTCGACAAGTGGGTCAAGCACGATGCTACAAGGACACTCTGAAGATTTCCTGAAGCAACTGCAGATCAACCAGGTGACCTGGGGGACCTCACCCGGAGCCGACCTGCTTGGAGAAGGATAGTGAAGACAGAGGCAGCAATCTACGAAGCCAACAGGATCACCGCCGCCAAGACCAAAAGAGTGGCATGAAAGTCACCAGCGCCCTGGACCAGCACCGTCGATGCCCAGGCCCTTCCAACATGCCCGCACTGTCAACGCACCTTCCGTGCGCGAATCGGCCTGGCTGGACATCTTCGGACGCAATGCACCAACAATCCGACAGTTCCAACTTCTACGTCAAATTCTGCCAACACTCCTTCGGACTCCCCCTCCATCACCCCTGGCATCAGTTCCATTACTCCCACCCTCATAGAGACCACATTCCAATACTCATCATCTGTTACCTCCACCACCACCGCCGCCACCACCACCACCATCAGTGATAGGGACTCTCTCCTAAACTGTCCTCATTGCGACCGCACATTCACCTCACGCATCAGCCTGTTCAGTCACTTGCAAATCCATCGAACAGATACGGGTGAACCAGTGCCTGGAGCGCCCACACACATCAGAGATCACCATCTCCACTGCCCTCACTGTCCTCGCGCATTCACTCATCGCCTGGGCCTATTCGGTCACATGCGCATCCGTGACAACCTGCGGTAAACCACCGGAGGCTAAGCCACATCAACGCACACTACCTATACCAATACATAGACAACAGCCTCACCATCATCCTCATGTACCTGAGAATATCACGATTTCCTAGAAACCGTGGCTTACAAGGCTGCCAATGTGACGCTTCCACCAGACCACGCCACTGGCCCAGTGTATGTGCTGTGTGTGTCGAGTGGCTAACCAGTGAACTGGGAGTCAGGCGGCGATGGCTCCTCCATACACCCTGATTTAGTGAATCCTGGTTTGTACGTTATGGGGGCCAGGTCGTGTTGTGGCGCGTGAACACGGGTACGCCGATCCGTCAGCCAATGCGCCCACTCCCACATCAGACAACTGACCGGGTTCAGACGGTGGTCTGGTTGTGGGAGTGGTGGAGGGAGTGAGGTCGACGGCTCAGCACATTTTCCTCACTGTAAACAATCTGACGCGCTTGAACCTATCACGGTGCGCTTAAACGCCGTGGCTTGGAAGGTTGCCAACTTATGGGAACACTCGGACCGCGTGGTCAGCCCAATGTGTATTTTGTGTGTAGTGGCTGACTGGCGGACTGAGAGTCAGGCTGCAATGGCTCCTTCTTAATGTGACATTTATGGCACTCCCACTCCGTGGGGTCTGAGCCAGGTGTGGTGGTACGCCCAGGGGCGGCCCCGACCGCGCCAGCCACCTGCTCCAGCTTCCATCTCCAGTCTTCTTGACTCTGTCTTGACACCGAGCTCTGGTGGGGGAGGATGAGAGAATGCGGTAGATGCAGCGCAAGTCTTCTATCACTTTAAACTAAATCACGCGCAAGTCACCGTCCCTGCACCACCCTCCGTGGAGCATAAGGTAGACATCGTCGGACTACGATGGTCGAACTGTCATGTTACGCGTCGTCACCTGGATGTAGGATTCAAAGACGTGTCTGCTCGAATTTCTTTAGTTCGGTATGACCATCATATCCTGGTCTTGATTTAGGCAATGGCGCATGACTTTATAGGCCGCAGGAAGGTCTAGGTGGCTGTTAATAGAGTTATCATCTGAATACCATGCCTTAAATAAGGGAGACCTTGACAAAAGAGGCGCACTCCTTTTAGGTCAAAAGTGTGGTCAATTTCTCCAATATCAGTTGCAAGCTCAGATTTTAGATCTAACCTCAGAGTTGCCAAAATATGCTTATGTAGGTGAGTGTGCACTTTTCGTACAAATTCCCCGGCGTAGTTGTAGACCCCATCGTTGCAACATATTTCGTTATAAAACTGCAGCGGTTTCGGTAGATGGTAGTCCGGCCTTATATTGCATCTCACGGAACTCTAACCATCGCAAACCTGATTTGTCTTTATCTTCTTAACAAAGGTGATTTTTCGATATCCTTCTTATTCTTTGTCTGCATAATGCAGCAAGGAATTTCAGTTGATAAAATGTCGCAAAATTTAGCGGTACCCATAAAGTCTGCTCTAAACGCCTATTTTCAATTCAATCCCAGGGCGAATGCTTCAAAATTACACTTCTGTTCTATTAGGTGCATTTAACTCTTTAACGATAGTGAGTCAAACAGGCTGTCCGATAATTCAGCCTTCCAGTCAAACTGGTCCAATAAGCCCTTCCTATTTCTTAAATTCCTCAGATAACAGTAAAGTTTTTACAAAACCCATCAAAATCCATATAGGTAGTGTAGCAAGTCACGAAAGATCATATATTATTAGAACGCTCTATTGACATTCTTTCAGTAGTATTTCTCTAAAGACATTTAAATTGCCCCACAACCGCTTGCTGATAAAGGAGTAATCCATGTCAGCACAGGTAGGGCGCGAGCACCAGCCTCCTTTTGTAAGAACATCCGTTAAGTGGTGGTTCTTGAAAGCCACCGTAAGTCTGCCCAAGACAAAATTGCTTTGAACATCAGTGGTTTCTGCCGTTTCTTATCTGCACAGGTCCCCAGTCAAGCGCCCGCGCGTGGCGTTTACCAAACTACCTTGTTTTGTTCAGGCTCCAGTCTCCTTTCGGTTGGGATATTTCATCAGTGTTCACTTCCTTCTTTCTCATGTCAGTAACACTGCACTCACTTTGTTTGCTATGCATGAATTTCAGGCGCTGGCCTTTATGGCTCCAAGAATGAGCTCATCAAGGCATGTTACTGAATTGAATCGGCCAGAATAGACTCGTTTAAAAACAAGTAAAACATACCGGACGGATGCGTATGACTTCCATGGGCATTCCAAATGCATCTCGCTTCATTTGCGGTGAGCTGCCAAGCGGAATTCTATATCCACACTTCTAAAATCTACACTCCCTGTCAGCTTATCGCCATACCAGGGGAACGAATACGATCAATACAGAAAGGTCAGCAGGTACATGGAAACCGTCTTGTAGACTTTCTCTCTGATTATGTCGGTAATTGTAGCCACGTTCCTTTGTGAGTCGCATAGGCTTTTATATTGACCGAGTTCGTTTCACATTTTCCCCATCACCAACTTTTATTCTCTGCCATTTCGGCTTATTTTGGCAAAGTTGATACTCTGCTCAGCCTAGTTGTCCTAGTGACAAACGCTTTCGAGCTACGACTTACTGTGAATGATAGACAATCAAGTTTATCCCCTTTAAACGTAGAGAAAGCCATCTTTAGTTGGCACCTAATCTATTTTCAACATGCGCCGCACGTTCCCACCGTAACTACTACGGCCGCAAGGTTGTAGTAGTCAAAATCTCTCCCTCATGTGCAAGGTCGTCCTTCTAAGACGTGCTTTCGGGACCTCCAGTGAATTGTTCCGGTTTTTGTGCCTACTTTATTCATGCGAGTAATTTGGTATTTTCACTTTTTGTGAGTTGCGGAATCCCTCAAACGTGGCTTGAACTATCTGGTTCTCCATGGCATAACGGGATTTACAAACTCGAGAGGCCGGGAGAATGCACTCCTCTTTTGAGTGAGAGAGGAGGGAGTGGGGGCTTAGGAAGTCAGCCGTCCTCAGGAGAGCCGGAACACGCCCTAAATCGACCAAGTAGTGTGCGGACGTGCTTGCATCTACCAGAGTAGAAACAAGTAGAGCTCCCGAGCAGTATGTGGTGCTCGCTGGTTAAAGGGTAACAGTGTTCAAATTTCAACTATCATTCCATATAGGGATGAGATTGCCCCCTCTCTCTCTCTCTTCCACTCTCCGTTGCCTATTTTGCCTGCCGTGTCTGGTAGCACAATGTTCTAGGGGGACAACACGAAGAAGATTAATGTGCCGACAGATAAAGAATTAATTTGGTGGATAGGCGCTCAGCGATCGGTTACGGGACTCACTGGCCCCGTATTGCCTTGGGACTCGCTTTTGAGCTCCGCCAGCAGCCGCACAGTGGCTAGTGGTATAGACAGTAGAGCAGTACTGACAAACAACCGGGAAACTGGACTTACCACTTCTGGCTTACTAGCCGTCATCAGCCAGCCATACCCAACCCCAGGCGGTACACCGCCTAAGGCTCGAACCCGCGACCTTTTGATCAGAAGTCCACCGCTCTAGCCATTGAGTCATGGCCTCGTGGGAATGCCGGTTTAGCTCGGGAATATACACACTGGTGGATAGGCACTCACCGATTCGTTATGGTGAAAGTGCATTTGCTGTCTTCTTTAAACGGTTTTATGCTAGAAGTACAGTCAAATTAACTAATGTCAACGCACTTGTAGGACCTCGATAATTTTAGAAACAGCTCTTTGTCACACGATAAAAATGGCCCTGCCTCTAAGCCTGTGGGACGCGAAGAATTCAATGGAGACCGGTGTTTGGAATAGCCTTTAAAAAAATTTGAGGGAAGCATCTAGTTACCGCAGTATCTTTGCTGTCTCGAAAGTGTTTTAATTTCGCTGTGTGCCTTTGTGCGAAATCATTAATTTTCCACCGCATTTAACAGGCCGAATTTCAAGTCTTGGTTGTTATCTGCGGAAGGTTCCAGAAGTGCTCGAACTGAGTTTATAATTCTTATTGAATACCTTTTCAACGTGGGCTGCAGAACTTATAACCAAGAGATAATGTGCAAAAAATCGTTTTGAGGATTGTCCTAGGCAAATAATTGTGTGCGTACCGGCCTGGAGTTTTTTAAAGTCGTGATCGTGGTGCCGTTTTGTCGAAATTTCGAAGAAGCCAAGACACCTTTGTCTCTTCACATTTCCTTGCTACTGGTAGACCACAACTGTAAAAGTCTCACCTCTCGTCCTCTTTCAAGGTGATGAGAACGGCTGCGCGCTGACCTGTGTGAAGCTCTACTTCCTCCAGACTTTTACAAGTGCTTTCCGGTTGATTCTTAGCCCATCTTCCCAGGGTTTCAGTCGTAAAGCTACACGGCTACATCGAAGCCCTCTCCAGGAGTGCGTAACAAACTCGTTTCGCCGATAACGCTTGCCAATACTTTTGCCCTCACAAGCTGGGAACTGAAACGTAGGTACCCACTGTGTGCCTTTAGCAACACGGGATCTTTAAGTTGGGGTACAGCTGCGAAAATTACTCTAGACGGATTCCAAAGACTATATAGTGAGCGTACGTTTACTTTTGTTAAATTCTCATCAACGCAGTTTATATATTGTCTGTGGCCGAAATTCTGAAATTTTAAACCATAAATATAAAATTGAAAGGTCTGCTTGACTATAAAATGATTACAGCAAAGTGTATTGTTGGATATGTTTTCTATAAAGTATATATGAACTTATAAGGGCATTGAAAATCAATAGAAATGTACACGGTATAAGTACTTCTATGTTAACGGGTATGGTGTATGCAGGCGGTCGAAAAGACATGCAAGCGAAAAATGTGACCGAAATATCATGACAGTATGCCGCAGGATGATTGCTATTAAAACTCCGCTTAATTAATCCTTCCCAATCGAAAAAATTGGAATTTCAGACTGATTGGTGATGGTATATAAACTCCTTCCTCACAAATTCGGGTTTCTAGATTCGCGACTACATGGATTCACGAAATTTTCAGTGGAGCCTCATTAATTTGTAGCCTATTTTTTCAGAGGCCTGAGAAATTGGCAAAATTCCCGAAAACCCCTGTAAAAGTGTTTACTTTTAATTTTTGAAGTAACTTTAGAAGTAGCGAAAACTCCCATTGAAAAATGCAAAAGACAATTTGGTGCGTATACCTTAGCTTTCAATAAATTCTCATCAGGCCTTTACATTTATATCACTGTGTAACTTAGTCAAATATGCGGGCACGTAGAACAAATTGTACGGTTTTCAGGCTGTTCTCGACTACTGCCATTCTATACGGAGGGGGCAAGTACAAACTGCCAGTCCAGACCAACTCAATGTGCATTTATTCTTTCATCTGCTCCTTTGGGGTAGAATATATTTGTCGCACGGGCCGGCGTTTGTCCAAAAGAGTACGAGAACACCTTCCGGCATGTTTAGGAAAGGGATAAACAAAGAACATAAACAGTTCTATCCTCGCGCATGTGGTAGACACAGGCCATCGTGCAAATGCCAAAGATGCCTTCCGGGTAATTTACAAGGTCGCCCTCAACCTACTCAAAATTCCTTGAACAGCGTCTGTTGGCTACGGCAGAAGTAGGTGCAATCAGACTACGCAAACCGGGCCTGTGCGCTCAAAAGAATCTTTATACAGGCACCACAATTACCGTGGCCGAAAGCCACCAATTCAGCCGCCCGCATCTACTTACCTGTCCCGGCGGCAACCATTCCTCTGACCATGATCAGCAAACGGATCGCAATTTTGTTTCTTTTCCCCTCCCTTCCCCACCCTGACAACCGTACCATTTGTTATACTTTCCCGCATATTTGACTTAGTTACACAGTGATATAAATGTAAAGGTCTGATGAGAATTTATCGAAAGCTAAGGTATGCCGCCAAATTGTCTTTTGAACTCTAGAAGTGTTCATCCTCTTATAAGTCAAATGGATCAAGTTAACTTTGTAAATGAAAATGACACTGTTTTGCTTGAAGATTGAAGACGTACAAGAAATTCCTTCGGAAAACTTCGCTCTCTCTAATACTAAATAAATTTTGCCTTAACTTCAGCGTAAAAATTATACAATTTCTGCTAGTTTTCACAGCAAATACATTTTATCGAGTTTGGACGATGAAGTAGGTGCAATGGCAACATGTCACTGAGAGAAAGAGTTGGAAGTAAATAATCACACGCAGGTGTTTCTATTTTGAACGTGCTTTGAAAACGATAAAGGGCTTAAATTCACTCAGGAAGACATTACTGTATAAACCACTATGAAAAAGCAGCATTTGCAGAGAAAAATAACTTAGTTTTCCGAGCAAAGGGAACTTTGCAGGAACTCTTGCTCCTCCATTACTTCTTCGGTGATCTGTGAACTTTTAGACATTTTAGAAAAACCTTGCCAAAGTGCTTATATTTAATGTGTTTACGATTAGCAAATATTGTAAAGCCTAAAGAGAAAATATTACGGACACAGCAGGATGTCGGCTTTCGAATACACTACGTTTTGGTCGCCTGCAAGAAACCGTAATTGTTAACAAATGAGTACTTATTCAGCATGCATTTTTATATTAGTTTTAGCTGCCCCGATAAAATTAAATATATTTTATAGAAAACCTTAAAAAAGTATTCCTTCTGGTAGCAATTTTGTAGAAAATGACGTCATCTTCATACTTGATACTCAAAAGATGGGTATATTTATGCTATGGAAAAGTGTTCCAGTTCTCCAATATTTTTTAGCCCGATCTGCCGTAGCGTCTACATTAAGAGTTTCCAGTCTACTAGCTGTATGATTTCCGGGTAAAGAAGAACCTAAATTTCTCTATGCCATTAAGAAGTTACGTATAATTTTCATGAGATTTTGCAATTTATGTTACCTGCATTTTATAATTAATGAGAGGCATTACTAAACGGACGGATACGAAGCTTGTCGAATGGTCATTGTACAGTCTTACCAAAATCTCACAATTCGAAACCTTTTTAAAACCAAAATATAGCTTTTTCTCTGAAATATAATTTAAAGAAGAGGTGGTTTTCTGTTATATGAGTACACGATAGGATAGGTTTCGTGTATGCTTCCTATAATGCATAGTTAAATTTATGAGAGAAGGGAAAATGGATAGAAAATACATACTACTTAAGTACTAATTTTTACAAGGTACGGTTTTTGCAGGCGGCCATGAAGCACTTCTTTCAAAAGCTAGCAGCCTGCCGTGTCTGTGCTATCCTCACATTAGGATGTACGATAGTTAATCTTACAATCTCAGGTAAATAATTTTTCGCCATCATAAACACATTTCAGAATTTTGGCTAACTTCGCATCAAATCGGTTATTATTATAAATTATTGCTGTGATTTTTCTTTTTTGTATAGTTAAATAAAGGATGGATTAAATTCAACACACAATTATAAAATTTCTGCATTAGCGTCATTCGTCCCATTACTATCAATGTTCCATCCACACCAATGCTCGAACCTCAGGCATAATTCCACAATTATGCCCACATCAAATCCGTAAAAAGACTGATCAATGCAAAACTGCTGAAAGTTAAAATGTGGAAATTTTGTTTAGAATTTTGAATAGAAAATAAACTAGCACACTTAGGTAAATTCATCTATTATTCAAATACTACTGTGGTTTCGTAGTACTGCTGTATAACAAACCGTTTTAATTACAGTCACACCTAATGCCATTGCGTGTTTTTATTCGCGTATTGCGGATTCGAAACATTTTCAGTAAAACGTATGCACCTGCAACTTTTTCACTGATCCACGAAATTAACAAAATCTTTGAAAAATCCTGCAAAAGTACTTATATATTATTTTTAAAGTAATTTATAATTTCTCCTGCTTTTAAATGTTAAATCGGGGGAAAAACCTGTTGAATAATGATTCCTCTGTCCTTTTAGGAAAATTGAAGAAGAACCAGAAAAATTTAAGAAATTGATTAGCAAAAAACTGAGTTTCGTACAGAAAAGTTTTTATGTGTCGATATCTGTGCATGGTGATAACAATTTGCAAGGTTTGTTCCCTTTTTAAAGCTAATTCATACCTAAGTGTATGAAATTACAATGGTTATTTTTCTAAGCAGTAATATTAACTTAATGATAGATTAAATTTGACGCAAAGTTATGAAATTTCTGCTATCGTTTCTAGCAACTGCATAGAATATTTGGTTTGGGTAATGACGTAGGCACAATGATGACAAGATATTTGGTAGAAGAGTTAAAAATAGCTAATCACACAACATGTCTCCTTGTTTTGAACATACTTCTCAAATGAAAACTAGCTTAACTTCTGTCATGGGGACATTTTAAATCCTCTACAGCACGCCAGAAAGCATCAGTTGGGAAAAATAACTTGGTGTTTCAATTGGAAGCCCAGGAACCTTCATCCAAAGAAGGCTGTCCGCCTGAAGATGGCAAGTTTGAGGAAATGTAACTCCTCTTGTTTGCCGTACAGTCATATTCATTATTTTCGACGTAATGCACAGCTACTTCGTAGATGGAGACTTATCATAATATTGTTTATTTATTAAAACTATCAATGTACATATGCACTGTTTGTTCTTTCTCGCATTTAGCGCACACACCTTTTTTTACAACTTATCCTTATCTATACCTCTTTACATAATTTTAAATTGAAAAGGAAAAGTTTTTTAGCTGCAGTCATGAAGACCTCGAGTACTTTCTGCAGTAATTTTCATTATTTTCACCGTACTGCATGGCTTATTCATCATCGGCGTGTACCCATACTACTGTTTAAAAGTAGTATAGTAGTAGTAGTAGTATGTTAAATGTGCATAAGCAGTTTTGTTCTCCCTCTTTCTCTTATTTTCTCTTAGTTAGTGTGCAGACATATTTTTGTACACTTTTAGTTCTTTGTGCGCCCTTGCATAATTTATAAATTTTTGAATACTTATATCCTCTACGTACAGTATTTACCTGTTTTCTTTATTTTATTTCAGTGTACTTTCGTCATACGACTTCTGTGACATGAAGTTTTCTTGGTTTAAATTCTACAAAACGACAAACAATTTCCATAAGTAAACAAGAAGGTTATTCGCTCACCAGACACATGGCTTTATTCGTCTGATGATGGACTCCAGTTGGAGTTCGAAAGCTCAGACTAATAACGTCATGAGTCCGGCAAGCGAACAACCTTCTTCTTTGCTTCTACACACACCTGGAATTCGAAGATTCGCCTCTATTTGAAAAAAAATCTGTCATCAGCCCCATTTGTTATTTTCAGCTTTATCTTCCTCTGAGAGCAAAGGAAAACAGTGGCACAGGAATTAATAGAGGAGTAACATTAGTATGCCGTACTTTAAGTGCGTTCTTTTTTACGCTAACCATTTATTTAGTTTGTTGAGCATACAACGAACTTTTGAATGAGATTTAACTGCTTACGAAGCATGCATTGTTTCAGATTTCGGGTATACACTCCACAAATAAGCAGCGGTGGGTTCTGGAACCTGACCTGGCAAATGTCCGAGGGCAAAGCCAGCTCGGCCAGTGTTTATCTTTTCACGCAAGTAGAATGCTGGAAATATGGGAGGATATTTAAAGGAAGTCAATAGTCTTCTACGCTGAAGTTATTACCTACCAAGAAATGGGAGACTGGAATGTTCATTTCTGGCTTATAAGCCATCATCAGCCAGTCATACCCAACCCCAGATAGTGCACCACCCGAGTCTTGAACCGGCGACTTGTTGATCGGAAGTCCAACGCTCTAACTCATTGAGCCAGGGGCCCGTTGTCTTGCCGGGTTGATAGATGGGAGCCCACCGAAGCCTATATCACTGGACGCTGTGTGGCTGCTGGCGGGGCTGTAAAGTCATTCCCAAGACTTAATGGGACGACTGAGCCTCGTACCGATCGGTGAGTGCCCACGTACCATAATATCCTACCAGTCAGTGGATCATTATTATTATTATTAGTGTGTATGTGAAGAGGTTTGAGAAGGCTAATGCCAATAGGTGAGTGCGAGGCTTGCACGCAGGTCTTTTGTGCTTACAAGGCCGGCTACCTAACCTTCTTGCGACTGCTTGTCACTTATCTCGCTTGAAAAAAGACAGTTTCTGTGTAGCCCAAGCACTTGTGTCTCCAGTTATGACTTATCGTTTTTGGCAGGTGATACAGGCCATATCTTCTAAGACTTGGTGTTGGATCAAATGCAACCCAATTTCAGGAACAGAACAGATTTACGTGCACTTCTGAAATTACGAAATCACACTGCCCTGGAAATGCTGTCGTGAAATGAACTTCTAGCCATTCCAACCTAAATGCTCCCTTAAATTATCCGCAATTGAGAGGCTTAGCTTGCGTTCCAACGGGGACATTGTTACATGACCGAAAGGACCATTTCCGAATCACTAGCCCGCATCAGTTAGTCATGCATAAGCTCAGGTATTTCCGCACCCAAGTGTCAATCCAGGTCCATTGATCATCGACTATTTGAACAGAACGCACTCCTAGTTTGCCCACGAATATACGACTCGAGGGCTGTTCTCGACATATTCAAACTGAGGCTGGCCTGAACTTTGTCAAATTGATTGGGAAACAGTACATACTCGTGTCCTTTTACTATGAGGCCGATTACGGCTCCAGATCGAAGTTTTAAGAACAATCAGTGATGTGAAGCACCAATAAAAATGATTTATGGAAAATTCAGCCAATCATCTATTGACGTTCTCGATGTTCCATTTCGTTTAAGATCTCTTTTCTCTAGGATCGCTCACCTCATACCTTTAAGGTTGTGGCCAGCCGGATGGGGAACGGAGTTGCTAACTGCTCCGAAAAGCAGAATATGTTAAACCCGGATACGGAATACCTGCAGTTCACGACAGTTTGACCTTCAATTCCAACTATGCCCATCGTGTGCCCGCCGCAGGGTTGGTACCGGGGCCTAACATCTGCCGCGGAGGCGGGATCGGATACAGGTAGTTGGTGTGGCGTGTGGTGCCAGAGATCGAAAATAAACTACGAAAAACAAGATCTTAGCATTCCTTGCAACATTGCTCCTTGCAGGCTTCTATCTACAGACTGGAAGTACAAGAACTCTGAAGGGATTTTCTATGAAATTCTTTAAGAGTGATGAGAACGGCAAATGTTTCTCCGGGAATGATGATCTTGAGGACTTTCCGCAGTGTAAAATCTCGTTATCCTGGTCGAGTTTGGCTTTTGTGAGGCCGTTGCTGGCGTAGGTGGCTAACTGGGCCGACGCGGTTCCTCCAGCATAGGTAACATAACCACTGCTAGAAATAAAACTTTAAGCCGTCCTTCCAAAATCCTTTCCCGAGGTGCATGCTAACTACATTCACTACGGTGAACGCCTTGTTTCTTGTTAGGGAGTCAGACTCTCTGTATATGCCGAAATTCATAAAACAAGAACCCATTTTTTCACATGCGAAAGGCCGCTTGACATGTGAGCAAATAAAATTAACGGACAAGGGACTTAACCTAAGGTCAGTTACATGTCAGATTTGAAGGAATGTCCTTCTACTTGTAAGTATAACTTACGCTCGGAAATAAGTTTCGGGTGATATGGTGTGTGCCTTTTTGATTGTTGGATGACTAAATCATCAATTATAGAAAGAGTGCACAGAAAGTACATCTCTTGCCCTGTCGTTCATCGATCGTGTTATGGAACATTCTCGTTCTGAGGAGCATTTCTGTAAAATTACTATTCAAGGACCAGCGACCTGATCCCGAAGCATTCCTGTGTCGCGGGAGACGATTTTCAGCGTTCTCCGTTACGGTAAAACAAACGACACAGTACATAAAAAGGTACAATATTTTAAAGGTAAGTTAGTCTGGCACTTTAGCAAAGCCTTGTGTTATATTATAGGGACATAAGGGTTCGGGTTAAGGTTCAGATTGGGATTTCCTATAACTGCATTACTTGGGTTCCTGTATACTACCCCCAGTACCCCTGCGGTCATACTTCAAATAGTCGAGCATTTACTAGTCCATTCGCAAGCAGTGTATGATTCAACTATCTAAAGAAGGCCGTCAGTAGCCCGTGTCACTAGAACAGCCACGTGAACCCTGTGATAGACCGTGAAGTGGGAGCTACCGCTGGTTATTTTGAGTTCCCGAGTGTAGGATTTGGAGTTCGGATATGCAGCGGACATGCACGTTACACTGGTGAATACCAGGAAGTTTCAGACTTTTAGTATCAGGATATATGCTGGTTAGCACATTTTAAAAAAAACATAACAAGGTGTTTTGGTCAATGGAGTACCCAGCTCGCTTGTTGTTCGGTAATACGCCTCAACCTGGACCGCGGTGGGTGTTTTTTTTACGCAGGCACTGTCTTACAACTAAATCACACAGTTTCACGAGGTTTCACTGTAATTCTGAGCACAGACGGGTCCCCAACAGCCATCTGATTTTTTTGGAATACCTCCAGGTCACCAAGGCTGTTTCGTGGGCGGTCATCGTCACCAGAGTATAGTACGATCATTCGGCCTGGGGGTATAATACAGCCGCTATGCCAACCGTCATCTCTCGATGACCTGGTAGCGCCATCGCTGATGATCCTCGGCAGCTTGCAAGCCAGTCGCGAGATGCCCTTGGCTCGCAGCTGGCCGCTTTTAAATTAACTCCCACAATCCGTCATTTGTGAAGACACTGGGTGCCCAGTACTGATACTCGGCTGTTCCAGAATGGGGCCTGTAGACAGGAGTGATGACACAGAATCTGTTCTGTTAATTTATCACAGTGCAAAATGAGCTGTTTGACATGGAAGTCTACATCGGCTCCACACCGATGGTCATGCCTCTTTTTTTTCCTGCGCAGATGGCACGCCCCTGTGTCGCGCCAACTCTACGACTTTCTCCTTGGCCAGGCCCCCGGCCATCAATTTCCACAGAGCTATTCTTACGACTCCTTCGACTGCCATCCCCGCGTGGAGGATGCTTCTTTGTCTACTTGTATCGTCCTTGTCATCCCCTTCTTTGTTCGCCGTGCGTAGCTGCCACTAAGGTGATGTGCGTGTTGCGGCAGCGCCATGACTCCCATCTCCGCGTCCTCCTCCCGTAGCATTCGCGATGCTCTCTGATAGCGGGTCACCTTCACGGTAAAAGGAGTAATTTTTCTTGTCGCACGCGCTCTTTCTCTTGCTTTGTGCACATCGTCCTCTTGGGGCACATGGCAGGCTCGTATGAGAGGATGAAAACAGACGAGGTCACGTCATCTCGAATTAGCACCAGTAGGTGGGGGTTACTCATCCGCTCTTGTCGCACAAGTACTCCCGTCCCCCCAACCGTCTCAACGTCCTCCCAAGCCCCATGTACACTTCGGTTCTGTCGCTAGCGCGTACCAGGGGGAGAGGGGGGTGGGTGGGCAAGAAGTACTTACGTCTTGATCGGGAATCAAGAGGTCGTCAGGTGATTTAGCATCGCGTGATTTAGCGCGCGTGCGTCAAGGAAGTTCAAAGAGTCAGGTGTTGACCAGCTTCGAGGCGTCGGAAATTTTGGTGTGTTCGTCCGTGATCGCGAAATTGAAATAGGCTCCTCGTAGTGGGAACTTCAGGTGGGTGCTAATGATCCAAAGACACCAGTTCTCCCATCCGCAACCTTGTCCGCATTTGGCGTCAAAGCCCGGCGTATTTACTAGAAATGACTGGGAAATCAGTTTGAGGCTGTACATGGAGAGGTGGCTTACATGAACGCCGGAAATGGTCACCAACACATCCTCTGATATCGTTCACCGCTCTCCTCCAATCGTTCGTTACAATGTGACAGCATCTGAGAGCTTTCATATGAAAAAAACCTTGATGGCTATGAAACATAAAAAACATGGTACTTCTAGCCAATAAAAATCAAAGAATGCGTTCAAGAGAGTAGTTCGGAAGTCCTGGTTCACGATTTATTTCATGTCTGACGGGACAATAAACGAGCAGGGGAAAGATCCGCCATTGGTTTTGCCTATTTCAGAAATCGAATGCAAGACCGTCCTGCAACTATTGAGCCAGTGGTGTTCCGATGCCAACGACCTAAATTCCGGGCCAGGGATCATCATCGAGTGAGATTGGGCGCTCACTTTGCGAGATCATCTCAGCACCATCTTCCTGGACATACAAATTTCCTCGTCTGCGCAGCGATTCTGGTGGCCTATAAATTAAAGTGTACGGAAAGCGACGAGAGGCATGTACCGAAGTTCGCCAGCAACCACCCAATCACGCACAAAAGCAACTGCGTCGGAACACTTTACTCGTGTGAAGCAGAATACAAGGTTAGCAAATTGTATTGCCTTCTGTCAATGGCCAAATGCACAACTTGGTCAACAGGTTCATGAACAAAACGAGATGAGAGACCGAACTGAAGCAGCCTCAACTTTTGACAAGCACTCGCGTACGTCAAGGACGTCTAGGAAGCCGCCAGCCTCTTTATCTCGCAACTTGGAGGTTGATTTGCATACAAGCCAAATGCACATATCAGGTGCTAAGTAAGTATGCTGAAAGGCCACTAACGGAGCAGAAAACGCCTGGAAGCGGATACTGCGTTTGCTGTAGTTGTGGGCAAAGCAAATACCTCGGAGAAACTGGGAGAATACTCTGGACGCAGGTGGTTTAAAATGAAGCAGTAGTGTGGAGAAATGACGCCAGCTCTCCGGCCACCAATCATTCGACTGGAACCGGATACACTTTCAATTTCGACAAAGCCGAAGTTCTCGCCGAAGGGGTCGTCTGAGTTATTGTTCACCGGCTCAAAATTCATTAACAAGCCCAGTGACTGCCCTCTCTATATGTAGAGTAAATGGGCTCACGAGGGAGGCGTGGATGAAGACCACCTCCAGTTGCATTACAGCGAGCCAAGTCACCAAACAATTATCACGTCGATAGTCAACAATAACAATAATAATAATAATAATAATAATAATAATAATAATAATAATAATAGTAATAATAATAATAATAATAATAGCAGCAGCAAAGCAATAACAATAACAACCGCAACAAGGATGAATTTATGAAACTAATGATGCGGGTGTGGACGGAAAAGCAATCATCGCATCAAAATAAGAACACAAATGATGACTGTGGGAGCTGATAACTAGAATCGAAATGTGGTTGCATTGCAATGGCATCATTTACCTGCTGTACCCATTATGCATCGACTGCGATTATCTCCGATTGTCTTTAATGCTAGGTTCAAGTGAGAATCAGAAACTTCAGGCAGCTAAAATTCTTGTTTTAGTGGTCATCTCAAATTTTCCTGACCTCGGTCGGTAAGTTAATGACCCAGATGCGGTCTATATCAATATTTATTAGTCTGCAACTCTACCTGTTTGAGGGAGTAATTTTAGCCGTCCCTTTAGGCCAGTGTATCCAACTTGCTTTCATTTTTTGCAATTATTTTCTCGGTTCTCAGTTATCCCATAATTTAATGTGTTTTTCAATCATTTATGCTCTGCATATTATTATATATAATGCCCAAAGTCATAAGTTATGTATTCTACTTTGTTGTTTGCAACCTCCTCTTAACGCTCAGGCAGTTTTTCGATCTGGTGCTTGAATAAATCCACGGATTTGGACGCAAGGAGATCATTGATCCAATTTAAAAGATGAGCGTCGTTATTGAAGCCTACTGAGGTCGAATTCGTTTAGAGTGACCAAAATAGATGGTAATCAATGGAGCAAGATCCGGATAATATGACCATTTTGATTAATTTTGCGACATGGGGTCCGGCTTTTTCATGCTCCAAAGGAGCATCCTTCCGAATACTTGGGTATTTTCATTGAATTGATCTATCTAGACGGCGAGACTGTTAACTGTAGAGCTCTGCATTAAAATTCTGGCTCCTTTCAAGCAATTCATAAGTAATAAGTCACTCCATATCCCAGCACACACTAGCAGCGTCTTTCGAGGAAAGAGGTTAGGTTTGCTTTCGAGGTGTTGCTTGCTTGTTAGGGCATAGCCATTATTTTGCTAGGTGAGGCGATTTCCAGCCAGTAACGAGGCAGAAAATGTTGTACCTTGTATCTTGTTGCCCTCACTCAAAGCGTACGGAACCCAAAAACCAGGCTATTGTACTTTTCTCATCGATTACTGGTGTCAAAATATGGTTGAGTTGTCGCATCCCATCTCTCAAGCCAAGTTCCTCATTGGTTGACTGGAAGCAGCATAAAATAAAACGTTAAGAAAATTCTCATCGAAGCGGAGCGCAGAGCGTCCGTCGTACCGGAATCACCTTCTTTTAAACGGACAAACCACTTCTGTGCTATTATTTCAGCAACGGAGTCTTCTCGTAAACAGCACATATGTTTCTGGTGGCCTCCAATGTTTTGAAGCCAAATAAAAGAAGATGTCCAAAGTGTTACTTTTGTTCGACCTGGCACTTCATTTTTTAAGCTGCACATAATCGAGCATTAATTCAAATTATAAATGCTAAGCAAATTCTGAAAGCGGTTGGCTAGAGAAACCGAATGACATGATGGGAATAAATAAAATAAATTATGACATGATATTATTAAATTTTTCAGAATCAAATACCGCACGAGCTTATTGGACAACCCAATAGGAAGAAAACCCTGGAAGAGTCAGAAAAACGGTGCCGTCAGACGGAATTGAATATGTAACTCTCTGAAGTCGCGCCATGGACGGCGCCACTGCGCTACGGTCACGCGTCTCCCGGCCGTGCGAACTGCAAATATTCTGTGATTTTTCGATTGGCTGGACAATTCTGATGTCGCCTGATCTGCGCTCTCTATCGGATTGTCAAGCGATTTGCGTAGAAACAGAAACCGCACACTTTCCCAGATAAGCCGTGTTTCGGTACGCAAGTCTAACAACTAGCAGCTGTCTGACTAGGGGAAACAGCGTCGCCCGCAGCACGAACTCAGGCGAGTTTCGATCGGTGATTAAGGTTTCTGACTCCAGGCGTCTGACCCACTTCCGGTGATCCGCATTCAGAATTATGGACTGTTCCAAGCTTCCTCCGTCGCCTGAATTCCCACAAGTTGAGATACGACGATGGAGGTGAAAATGAGATGCAGCACTGTAAAACGAAACCCTTATTCGAAATACGCATCCTCTCATTTATTCTAGCACATTTTTTTCCGTAACTATCTATAGGGGTTAGAGCAGCTTTACTAGATGGAAGCCCAGACACGTGTTTCACCGGTATCCTGCCACTTTTTAACGCATTTGTAAAGGGTTCGGCTCATCACTGGGTCCCCCAGAAAGGCAGGCAGTACTCCCTGCCTACTTTTCTGGTAGATAATCCAGTTTAGAAATGGCTGCTTTTTAATTTCCTCAGAAATTAATCTCTAACATTGAGTAAATCAGTCTATTTGAACGTTTATAGGTGTCAACTGAAAGTTGATATCATTGAGTCATGGTTTCGGTGTCCTGCCGGTTTAGATTAGGAATATTGAATTTGGTGGATTGACACTTCGCCGATCGGTAACGGGACTCACTCGACCCGTTCTGTCTTGGAGCTCACTCTCGAGTCTCGCCAGTAGTCGCCCGTTAAATTCAGAAGAACGGTTGACAAGCATGGGTCTGTTTCCAACAAATTTTCATTAGGTCAGTACGTTTATGCAGGAACGATGTGAATTAAAAACAGCAGGTTCGCTGGTTTTCTTTAAGGTCCTTCTAAGTAGAAGAACTGGTGGCAAAGTTCAAAAAGGCTTCTATGGGGAGAAAACTTCCTCTGAATAATAGACTATTTCATCAATTTAATACCCAATTGTTGGGCTCAAAGGACTAGAAAAATGCGTTCGAAAAAGTAAATCGACGAGTAGTTTAGAGCGAGCCAGGAGCTTCTTCGTCAGAACGGGTATCTTGACAATTTTTTTAGAAATAGTACTATCGAGGGACCAGAAAAACCACCGTAATGACGGCGAAAAAGAAAAATGTATCCTTCCCCCCCCACCAAAGTCCCTTTCAAGGGGATGTGACGAGTGACCTCCTGAGAAGACGCCTTGCCCAAGCCGGTAAGCAAACGCTCCCAGCGGCCCAGCTTTGGGTAATATTTTCGACCAACTTTACATGGTGAATGTAATGACAGGTTTCCGGATCAGACCAGCTCCGTCTGCCATCACTCTTTTACTTGCGTCTATCCAAAAGGATACGGGTACACATCTGGGTATGGCTGGGGAAAGGCGAAATCAAGAATATAGGCAGCACAACGTTCGTTATCACCTGGCTGGCGGATAGAAGGGGATCGAGTGAGATCCTAACCACACCGGTGAGGGTCACGCGCTTACTTGACTTCTATATATACCTCAAATATTATAGGCAAAAGCATTCTCACACATATTTCTTATTCTGCGTATCGTGTGGACCCCAGTGTAGTCTTCCGTGTCATTGCTAAGGTCCCACCGAACCACTGCGGCACTCATTTTCAGGGAAACCAAAAACCAATCAAACTTCCGCATTTCCACCATGATTAAACCTTGAAAAAGGTAGCGTCTGCTTATATTAATCAATATAGTTTCTAACTTGCACGTGGTTGAAAGGGATAATTTATTGTAAAAGGTTTTATTTCGTGTAAGACGTATTCATTGCTGACTTCTTTTGTTGATGATCATTTTTCTCTGCAGTGAGGTTTCATGTTACGGTAAATCTACAAATATGACGTAAATGGCCATCCCCATTAGAGGGAACATCCAAAATATGACTACTTCGTTGAATGCCTTTTGTAACTATCATATTTTTAAGATTTTGACAAACACAAAACAGAATTTAAATTTACTGCCAATCGATCGAAAACAGTGAAAATCGTGAAATATTCAAACCTGTTTAAAGGATGTTGGGAAACTTCAAACGAGTAACAATCTTAAAATTGAAGGCCAATACAAAAAATATCAATGAGGACATTTGACGAAAGGTTAGTTCTCTTATTATATACAAAACTGCATGCTTACGCAATCACTAAAAACTATAAATAAATTGATTCGTCAAATTTACAGTGATTTTCCTCATTTTCCAAAACTGCATTTTTTTCAAAATATTGAATTTCTAAACAAAACAATGTAACTTTCCACATTTAATTTAAGGTTTAAATTCACTGAGGTTGTTCATTACTATTTCCAAGCTTTGGTTCATGCGTTTATTCTAGTTTACGAGCGAATATCATTTTTGTAAATGTCGGCATTTTGCAGGTGTTATATTCTCAACTGCCTCTACGGTTGGGTTTGTGTTAACTAAAGGGATATTAACTTTGCTTTCATATTCACAAAATCTCTTCCACAATGTACACCTTAATAAATTACGATTTCAGGGACAACTTCTTAGTAAAAGAAAAATCTTGTATCATTGAATTGGCACGGGTTTCTCTCCCCCGTATTGATGCTATGGTTCTTTTTAATCTCATGTCAGATGGTTCCAAATTATGCTGGTATGTGTGTCTCGTAGATGGAACCAGAGCGTGATGGTTGTAGTGCTCAGAGTAGAAGCAGACACCCTCTTCTACTCGACATCAAAGGGCCCTAATTATCCAAGGGCTTTTAAATTTGGAGACAATGAATCTTGACTTATGCACCGTCAGCACGAAAAGCATGAGTACATCTTCCCTTACAGGGCTGGAAAGTCTTTCGCAACGTACAGTACTGAACTTTAATTTCTCAACCTTTGTGATCAACTCGTGAAATCCAGCGAAGAAAAACAAAATTTCCCATGGAAAACAGCATCAGTACATTTTTCCTACAGGGCTGGAAAGTCTTTCGCAACGTACAGTATCGAACTTTAATTTCTCAACCTTTGTGATCAACTCGTGAAATCCACCGAAGTAAAACAAAATTTCCCAAAGGTTGGTTAACCGCCTCCACGTCTCATCTCCCCCCCCCCCCTTCTCCTGACACTGCGTTTCCCCACCCAATATTCCCCAGAATCCACTTGAGCGAAAATATGATCCCACCACCCACCCACCCTAAATTGACTCCGATACCATATAAATGTACCAGTCTGGGAAGAAGTTATCGACAGCAAACGCCTGTTCGCCAACTTGCCTTTGGACATTTCGAACCTACAAAATTAGTGGACTTGAGTGGTAGGCGGCTAGTCAACTGAAGCTCATGGACTCATGGGCTTAGCGACTTCTAGGCCACGTCTGAGTCATATCTCGAGGATTTCACTCCGACGAAACTGGAGGTTTTCCAAGAATCCTGATCTGAGAGTAATTAGTGCACGCAAAGTAACGGCTTTTTATTGAAAATATTTGCAGTGCTGGGCATACAGTGCGCTTCGGCAGTTGACAGCCTTCCAATGAAATTTTGATGTTTGCGCAAACGGAGTCAGATTTCCTGGGCAGAATGAAGCAAGACCACATAAAATATTCATATTGCAATACGGATTTCGTCATTTGTAAATCTAATGTTTGAGTGAAGGGGATATTATTGTTTGAATGGAAAACGTTGAGAGTAGCATACGTGCATTGCCATTAAATTTTACTATTCAATCAGGAACGGGCGCACGCTGATCTCGAAGCAAACAAGCTCCGTTTTGGTAGCAAAGGTCACGAAAAGACAACCAAATACCTGGTCGAATTTGGTCAAATTATTAAACTAGTGATGGGCAGATGTCAGAGAATTCGAGTATATTTATACAGAACTGTTTATGCCCCATCTGCTATACCCCATCGGTTAAACATATGTGCTTTTTACGACTGCTGTTTTTATTTCTGATCACAGATGGTGGTCAGGATTATGGTTGGCTGAATGACGGCAGAATACGTCCGAAACAGTACTCCATTAATCTACTCGCATTATCTCCCCTCCGCTATTTTAACTTTGTTAATTTCGGCCTGGTAGTTAGTTGCTCGTTCGTCACCTTTTCAACCCATACGGAGACTGTTTGTTTCGGGATGCCAATAGGCCGGTGTAAGCCCATTCCTGTTTGAATAAATACCCGAGGATTACAGGTGACGAGGCATTGATTAACTTCGGTTCGACGAAGTGCTTATGACTCTTCTGCTAGACCCGTCTGTGGACCATCTTTGCCGTGTGCGAGTGTACGTTTGTGATCAGGCTTATGATTGGCTGAGCAAAGGCAGACTAGTTCGGAGACAGTTCTGTGTTAATCTACCCGCATTTTCTGTCATGTTCTTCCTTCCTTTGATATGCGGTATTTTATGAACGCCAGGGTGGACTGCCGAGACACATAAAACTATCTTTTGAAAAGCATCTTAAGTCCGTGTAGCATCTCGTGAACAAGTAAAACATGAGCTCACTGAAATCGTTATACGCCATGAGACGTAGTTTCCCCCAAACTGAGTGATAGTGGGGTTAATTATTTCGAGTAAATATGACTGGAAAGCGTGAGCGTTTGTTTACAGTTTAAAACTCTAGCAGTGGATTAAATAAATAATTAAATTATTATATTTAAATATTATTATTTTACAGGATTTTTATAGCCTGGGGTAGTTTATTCTACATTAAAATGGGATTCACCGAAAAAAAAAAAGTTGACCATACCGAACTGTGCGTGCCAGAGGAAGAAATAAGAAGACATCGTGGTGGCTGCTGTGCCAAGGGTGGTCAAGCTGCCTCACATGTCTTACTTGTACGAACGCACTCTCCTATTACTCTTACTTACACCGGTGGCTCGGCCGGTTCGAGGCAACTCGAACTGAAAGTCATTACAGTGGCTTCTCTAACACAGTCGCCGTCTGTCGCGTGATAGGGGAATCAAGGCAGTATTGCTAAATTTATACGGGTACTCTTGCAGGTTACTTTTTACCTCTAGGGATTCCACTGCCTCAGATTAGTCGCTGAAACCGCATAGGCACTCATTTCCGAAGAATAAACGGCAAATGACAAATAACCACGAATTCTGCCCATGGCCATTTTTTTTCTGTGAACGGCTTCAACTAAAGGATACTTTGTAAATGTTTTTTGATCATTGTAGACGGAGGGGTTCACCAATCTGATATGAGGGACCCGCTCGTGCTCTTCTGCCTTGGAGTTCAATAGAGAGCCCTCAAAGGCAGTCGCCTATTGACCAGTAATAGGGAGTTCCGCCAGAGAAAAGTGACACCGGAATGGCCATTTTGGGTTTATAAACCGTTAACAGCCGATCATACCCAACCTCGGGTTTTGGGAAGCTGGAAGCCGAACCCAAGATATCTCTCATCGGGTCCAACTGTCCACCGCTGAGTCAAGGACCCGTCCTCCTGTTGACGTGGATCAGTTATACCAAGCGTCATATCAAGGGGCATCATGTGTGCGGAAGGGCCACTCCAGCTCGGATAAACTTCGACGGGTGACGGTGTGAGGCGAGGCCAAGCCAGACGTCAACTGTCCCCATCTTGACAGTACTACTAACAAACCGAGCGCTTCGTTGTCATACTTAGACCCTCCGAGTACCCACCAATGTAACCCGGACGCCTTGTTCGGCACGCATTTCCACTGCGCGGAACGAAACAATCTAACCTTAGTACCTGCACGCTCACATGAATACAAGCTCCAGGTACACAGTCGCCCCTAAAGTTCCAGATGCAATAGTAATATGGTAGTTTATTTTGCTGCTTTCGATATCCACCGTAACTTGAAAGATCTGTAGCACTCAGCAAGTATGGGACAATCTAACATTATGGGACCCGCCACTCCGGGTCCCGAACAGTGAGACCACCCCCTGTGAGCTATCCTTGAGCACGAAGACCCACCAGGTTAAACACGGCTACGAAGGCGTTCTCACTGGTGCCACCAGGGAACTTCGTGAGTACAGCTCATAAGAAATGAAAACCGAGCAAAATAAGGCTTGGGGTTCGGAACTTACTAAAGCTTTTTGATCAGGACCTGAACCCGCTGGAGTAGGAAAAACACACCTTCAAAAGGACATATAATCAAGAGACACAATAAGTTCCCAGATGCAATAAACAGGAGTCCATGTCAATAGGGAACTGCTGCGGCCTCACCCTCAGACAGGTCAAATCCTAGTTTATGCCGTGCAAGGGTAACTTTATAAGCACCATCGTGGAGAGTTTACCGATCAAGTTACGGAACGCGCTCATTCAGTGTTGTGCCTTGAGGCACGTTCTAGATTCCTCACAAACAGCCATACAGCAACTGGTAACCATGCAGAAAAGAAAAGTGACAAAAGAGGACGATTGGGATGTCAGTTTCTGGCTTGTTGGCTCTCATCAGTCAGTCAAACTATAAACATGGCTAAATGAAATAGGATTCCAGGTAGGAGCTCTTGGTAATGGAGCAAGAAGTCCAACGATCTACCAGTGAGCCGCGGGCCTTTTGACTCGTTGGTTGCGATCAGGAATATTAATTATTATAATTATTAATTACGGGCTATAATCGTCCGTTGCGCGTTGGAGCCCCCGTAGACAGTCGCATGGCGACGAGTAATAGAAGCAGAGGGGGCACTGACAGAGTGAGATTTAAATGGCCATTTTTGGTTTATTCGAGGCCGTTAGTGAACGCCTTTGCAACGATAGTTCATATCCCCGATCGCTAAAGATAAAACAACGAACCTGTGGTTCAATGGTAGAGCTTTCATTTATTTCTTTATTTATTGCCAGTTTACAGGCAAGTTCAAAAGAGATATACAGTACAGGGTCGAGCTGACAGTTAAAAAAACTCCTGATCGTTCTTTCAAGTGTTTTCAGGAGAAAAAACTGCAGTTTATTGAGGGATTAAAGTTCAGGACAGGGAAGCGTTGACACAGGTGCCCGGTGAAGAACTTCTCCATGCAGTGTTATGGATCCGGTATTCTGCACCAGCAACAGGTGTATCGGTGAACGGCTGTTCGCTGTCGACTGAGAAATAAGCCGAGTAAGGTCTGCAGAGCCAGCAATATTGCCCTCAGCATGAAGTCCGGCACAGGATTCAGAGTCCATGACCGCCATCAGAACGGAAGACAGCTTCCACAGAGTCAGCACCCAAAATTTTTGGAAGGTGTCCTGAATGTAGAAAACTAGTGACAGCTCTCATAAACAAGAGATAGCTTTGCTGAATTTTGATACTTCTGGGTAGCTTATTCCAGATTGCTGTAGCGTTTACTGAAAAAACTGACGGTATCTAACGGTGCGTGCCAAAGGAAGAAATAAAAATACATCTCGATGACTGGTGTGGCGAGAGTGGTCGAGCTGCCTCAGAGTAGTAAGGGGGTTAAATTTACAACTGTTTAAAAGTTGTAACAGTAACAGTAAAATCTGCGAGGCCGCAACGGGTCGAGGCTTGTAAGCTCACAGCGTTGTTAGAAGTACAGGTTTCTGTGCTCTGAAGAGAAACTGATTCTGGACTGATTCTATCTTCTTTCGTTCACTAGCGTGCAGAAGGCTAAATAGAAACGAGCAGTATTCTAGACTAGGTCTGACATACATTTCATAAAGCCTGATTCTAATATTGACGGTTTTTAAATCTCTGAGAATATACCTAGCAGTTTGGGTGCTTTCAAGACAATCAGGGCGCAGTGCTCTGACAGATTAAGACTACTAGAATATGATATACCCAGATCCTTTATAACTCCGGGCACATTTAGGTCGTGACCGTCTATGCTTAGGTGGGGCTGATGGTTGTCGCCAATAACCATAACGGAGCACTTGTGCCAAGAAAGCGAAAGATGCCATGTGCGACACCACTGAGCGAAGGCTTGAAGATCCGTTTTTAAGAGCTTAAACACGATGTTGCGATCGACCGGTTTATATCGATAGGCAACTTTTAAATCGTCAGCGTAAATAAAGGGCCTTCCATAATGAAAACAATCAGGAACATCGTTGACAAAAAGGCAAAATAGAAGCGGGCCGATCACGCTTCCCTGAATAACTCCACTCCTCACATGCGTGGGGTTGGAGATAACATCAGAAATTTTAACCCGTTGTGCGCGAGCATTCAAATAGGAGGATATTAAGTTCAGAAGCTTGTTAACTATGCCAAAGGAGGCAAGTTTCAGCAGTAGGAGATCATGGTCAACACGATCAAAAGCCTTCGTGAAATCGAAGTAAACGGTGTAAATTGCAAAACCGCTATCTCTAGATTGTAGCACATGCTCAAAGAAAGAGAGCTGGCAAGTGTCATCAGACCTTTTTTACGAGCAACCCATGCTGAGCCGCATTAAGTAGGTTATTCTCTCTTAGGTGACGCATCGTCTTGTCTTTGATCAAGGTCTCTAAGATGTTCGAGACTGCTGGCAGTGTATTTATTGGCCTAAAGTCGTCAAATGACGTAGGTCGGCCGTGGTTTGGTAGAGGCAGAATGTGCGATTCCTTCCATAAATAGGGAAGTTTTCAGTTTCAAGAGCAAGATTAACTATCTTATACAGAAGGGACGGAAATATATTATTTGCATCCGCCTTTAGAACGCTGACCGGGATGCCATCTAGTCCAGGACTGTAAGATTGACAAAAACGCCGAATGGCTACGGTCACGTCCCAGAGGCTAAAAGTTATAGTTTCGAGGACGTTACCCGTCCAAACCCGGGTGTTAGGAAAGGGTGCGACAGAATGTTCACTAAAAGTTTTAGACAAGAAAGCATTGAAGCTATCAGCTGTCAACTTAGCGTGAGCAACAGGGTTTCCTAAGGCGTCTCGAAGTCCGGAGTGCTGCGTTTTTCTCTGCGCTTTTACTGTGCGCGAAAAGAGTTTTGCAACATTTAACGAAGGGTTTTCGACAAAGTTGACCTCATCAGCTAGTCGTTTTTCGTCAGACAGCCTCTTAGCCTCTTCAAAGCTTTGTTCGATCAAGGGCAGGACGGAAGTGTCTACGGCAGAATGATAAAAGGAGGTAGACTTCATCCTTGACAATAATTATTTTCTTACGGTGAACAAAACGAGAAATGAGTGGACCTAGAGCTTCGACTTAATAACGTTTGCCAACGGAAAGGGCCGGGTTCTAATCCCCAAGCCCCGCGAGCCTGGAGTGTGGTGCAGCTTCTTGACGACGGGTAATAAATCAGGAATGGCCGTACCACAGTCAACATCCCTTGTCAGGACAACGAGCCCTTTTAGCATTGATGGATCTTTTAACTTAACGCGCTCAATTACCAGAATCTGCATTCGGATTTCAAGTTATCTCAACCTGCGGTTGGGTAAACCTAACTAACACCGACCCTAGCGTGTCTCGTCTTTGCGGGTACTTATTCCCGTTCTACAAGCCCGTGGTTGGAGCTTCACGTATCATTTTATTGGTGACAATAAGGATATTGCGCTTCGCATGTGAGCTGACAAGAGCTTACTCCCTTATTCCTCTGTCCCATACGTGCGGAGTCCAAGTCAAGACGACCATAGGTCGAATACGGTGCAGCGTGGAGCCTTCATCTAACGCACTATTTACATAGAGAGGGGCACAAATACGGAATAGAGTCTATAATACAGGCAAAGTAAAGCTTGCGAAAATGCACAATAGGTTACAATATTCCCCAGTTAAAGGCTAGAGAATTATATAAAAATTAGTAAAAATAAAATTAAAAAAAAACCATCCAGTGGTTCAAAATCCGGACAGATGTTCAAGTAAAAAGGGCATAATTGTGTGAGGGTAGGCATCAGAGGGTTAGACGTCGGTTCATGGAAGTCCTTCGTTACATGGGTCAGGAAGACCTTTGAGTATGTCGGAGGAAGCGCTGTAACCCACAGTAGAGAAGTGCTCCACACCCAGAGGAGCTGTCGAAGGAAAGGACGTAGGGAGGGGTCTGGCACAGGCGCCTCCGGGATCGTATCGAGCCCGCTTCAATGCATGAATGGTGTCCAGACAGGCCTGGATGGCCTTACAGTTTTGGATCACTTCGGGCGGATCGGAATCACCATCTAATCGGGCGGTGAGTTGCTGAACAGTGTTCAGAATTTTCGCAAGAACATCATCCTGTACCTGAGTACACCAATCGCCGACGAAGGCTGCCGAGTCGGAGGAAAGGTGGCCCGGGATCCGATCTGAGCGGGGAGCTGTTTCGCTGCCAACCACACTTCCTGAAGATGCAGTATGGACGTCATGTAGCCCAGCGAAGGCAACCCCTGTATTTTGACAAAAGGATGCGCGTTTCGTAATAACGCAAAGACAGTTTGCATCTGTATAAACTCAAGCATGTTGCACTTATCGTGATAATTTTTAAGATAAGATGGGGCGGTTCCAAATCTCAGCAATCATGTGCTTTGCTTGTTCCTATGGCTTCTGGACTCTTTCCTTCGCACCACCTAGGAAAACAATGTCATACTTGCAGATAGGGGCATAGAGGCGAGTTCCAGGAAGCATTGCAGACGAAAAACATGCAAGCACGGGAATATGCAGTTTAGTGGCCTGGCGTTTCGGATTATCACTTGAACTCATCTTCAGACAGTCATCATCTTCGGCTCGAATTGGAATCCGAAACGTGCGGCCAATAAACTTGTTAATCCAGCGATCGCATCTTCTTCTGTTTCTGAATGTCATGCTTTTTGTCAATTCGCCCTGAGGAAGCAACCCGGTGGTTAGAAAATATTGCAATATATCTGGATTGCGCAGTCTGTTAGCGTAATACACTACTATTGACTGGTAATACGCTCAACATTTTGGGCACAAACATCTCCTTCAAGCGTTGCATTTCAGGGTGACAACATTTTTCGCAAAAAGAACAGACCATGTGGAGCCTTGACCTGTCCTTCCAAAATACCCCAGAATTTAAGCATTTAAGCATCGAGGCTATGGAAACTACCGACAATGAAACTTGCTCTTGGTCAAGTGCGTAGAGAAAATAGCCTCACGTAATGTTTCCTGTGGAGTTATAGATTTTGGCAGAAATTTATGGTACGCGTCAACCACAGGTGGTCTGCATTGGAAGTTTCCGAGGTATGGAAGGGGGAAGAGAATTCGTCTCAGTCAAGATGCAACGCTTAGTTTTAAATCTATAAAGAACCATACGGTCTTTTTAACATTTGCCACGTAGACTGCCAGTCTGCGGGGCAATCCGATCCTTCATTGGAACGAGTTTCAGGCTAAAATGTCTGTTTCTCAATGTACCCTTTGTGGAATACTTCATTTATGTGAAACCCCCTATTCCCTTCGTAGTAAGTTAGTGATAGCCCGTGTTGAACGCGGATTCAAACTCTAGGCCCACCTCTTATTATCTTGATTATGTTTTTTTTCATCGGAAGGTGAGAAGAAAAAGTAGGGGTAAATTGTGCGCGGAGTGTGATGCAAGCCTAAGCGTCCCTGCCTCCTGCAACAAAACTGCTAGTCCTTACTGCTTGCGGCAAAAGACACATAGGTTACGTTGGAATTAGCTTAGGAACCATGAAGGCCCACGACAGGTGGCCAATTAGGTGCCATGTAAAGAAAGTACCTCTTGACTGTGGCGTGTGGCAATCGCTGGCACATCGCTTGCGTCGAAGCGCAACGACGGGCGCTTGTTGTTGGCTGAAGGCGGTGAAATGTCGACGGCGTCCGTGTTCCAACTCGTGCGCCGCAGCGGCCTCCTCGGACTCGCGCATCTTCTCCTTCTTCCAGTGCAGCATTCCCACTGATGGGAAGTTCGGCGTCTGTGACACCTCTGACCGTCCACCTAATCCCACTTGGACGTGCGGAGTAGCATAGTCTGCGACAGCGTGCATGGGTTGGAATTGCGGGTCCGAAGTCGCGGCTGGGGTGGCCGTGATAGAAATGGTGGTTTCGGTGGACTGATAAGCGCCAGCTAGATAATTCAGAGCAGGAACGGTGGGTTTGAAAAGAACTTTGATACAGCAGGATAAGGAAATAGCCCCAAATCATGGTTCTCAGGATAAACTGATGAAATCTCCATCTCATTCTCACCTCTTCAAATCCCATCCAACGCTTAATTTCTCTACTAGAAGCCATCAAACGTGCTTACAGTCTTAGCATTGAAAATTACCAGCTGATGATAAATTCAGTACCGCGGTGTCTCCGTCTAAATGTGGGCTACGTGACGCGCCCACTTGTGAAACCCCATCCACTGCCAAGCTGGTATTAGGGACCAAGGCGCGTAGGATATGCGCGTCAGCCACTGCGGCAACACCAATCTTCACCTCTCTTACTTTTTGAACGAAAAGTGAGGATGGCGGTGCGCAGGTCAGAACTGCACCCGCTCTGCAAAAAAGATGGTCCTATTTGCCACAACATAATCCCACTTTGTCAAGAATCGCTTGTGTTGTAAAATATTTACACTTTCTTGGTAGTCACAGGATGCACGTGCAGCCCGCAAACCAAGCTAGTCAGAACCATGGCCCCGAGCAGTTATAGTGTGCGCACGTGGCCACTGCGAAGGGCAAGAAACGTGAAAAAACAGCACCTACGCACGCAAGCGACAGGCGCTGACACAGTGCACGCGCACGCGCGCGCGCACGAACAGAGCACTGCGGCTGGACCAATCAGGTGCAGTGGAGAGACAAAGTGGACGCCGAGGTACCGCGCACGGGCTTCGTCTACGAGGTCTACACACGCACACACACACGCACACGAGCTCTTGAAAACGTCCGCATACGCGTGCTGAGATGACTAGACGTGCACTCCGTCCAAGGACAACGACCACCAAACGCGCACGCGTGTGGTTCGCCAAACGGACAGAGAGTATGGAGGGGGAGGCGCGCACGCGCGAAGAGATGAATAATCGTAGAGGCAGTGCATCAGGGCGAAGGTAACGGGTGGAAGCAGCAACGCCAGGACATGGGAACTGACGCCGCCGTCGAGCTGGTGTGGTGACGACCATGATAATAGTGAGGTCGGCCCGCGACCATGCCAGTATTTACTGTCTGCCCCGTTCGCGGACGGACGGAGGGAGCGCGCTCGAGGGAGAGAAACAAGTGTGAGAAAGCAAACGAGGAAGGGTCCCGGTAAGTGGACACGGTGATTGACGAACGGCAGCAGCGCAGGGGGAGGGGGGGACAAAGGTTGGCTGATACTGTTGTTCCAGCCTGTGGGGGGGGACGTGATGCCTGCGTGCGGGATGGTGTCATATCCCGCACGAATGGTGACGGCTGGCGCATCGACATCACAACTCTCCGGTAGACAATAAGCGGGCCGAAATTGCGATGAGGAGGAAGTGTAAAACGAAGGTGAGTTAGGTTCTCACTGGTTGTAGGGCGAGAAGTCTTCCGGGAGGCGCTATGACTGCCGAGGTGAATGGCCTTGACATAGTCTACCATCTCGTCCGGTCAAGTATTTAGGGATCAGCAGACAGGAGACACGGATAATTTGAATGGGAGGTCAGTTTTTCGATTAAAACTCGTCATGCAATATCAGATTAGTTAAAATAGAATAGCCTTATTTTAGCACCTCCTGGAAACCGTCGTTCAGACATACCGAATAAATTTGACAGGGTTCATATGAGCTCGCATTACTACTAGAAACGGCTGTCGTAGCGACTGATCTATCGGCGTGGTCATTGCCGTATAAATCAAAAAATTTCGCGACGGCTTATCAACTGCCACCTCTGGACGTTTTAGGGCACTCAAACTTGCATCTGCATCCACACAAACACACACTGTAAAGTGGCATACAGTGACATGATCAAGAAACGGTTTCGAGGCACCCTGAAATGACTTAAAATGCTACTCACTTCATATACAACAGTCCTATGAATACTATTCAAAAAAGGGGAACAAAGAAAACCCTGACATTAAACCTGATAAGGATTCCTTGTATAGAAGAGGCGATCACCGAAACACGGTGTGTATTGGGCTGACGTTTCGAACTCTCTCCCGAACCCATAATCAGAGAGAGTTGAAGGAAAGGGCCCCTTAAACAGGAAACGCTTAAAATAGGTAGCCTTACGGTAAATTTTAGGAAGGGTAAGTATTTCCATGTCTTAAGGTTAGCACTAACCCTAGCATAAAGCTAAACTGCCACCTTAATCTTAACCCTAAACATCAACCCTATAGTTAAAACGAACCTAAACCTTAACTCTTAGCCTAATACTGAAGCTAACCCTACTTTTGACCTTAACGCTTACCCTAATATTAGCCCTAACCCTCACCTTAACCCTAAACCTAATTTTCCCGGAATGTGGCGCAAAGCCACATGTACTGTGGGTGGTTCCTATTACTGTGTCCTGTGTAGGCGTCCATACAAGACATCCTTACCTTAAGCCTCACCTTACATTGTGTTTATGAGTTGACAGGTATTTGTGGACGCAGAGATGGATGACAGTCAGGTTAGCTGAGCACTTGCCCAAATGACTTTTCATCACTATAAACCCCTCTGATAATGGTCACCCTGTTGACCCAAAAACGGCTTTTAAGTTACTTGTTCGTGCACTAACAGCTCGGAAACTGCGCTACTTGGAGGCAGCCTTGCCCAGGTAAGCCCCAATCGTTTGATTGGACGTTTAAGTGGCCCCTTTTCATCGATTTGAATGTGTTCCAAATTACGGCCTGGTTGTCTACGAATTGGTTTTCTGAGAAAATGCGGCTCTTTGTGTACTCCTTACTCATCGACAATGTTGTGCCTCAAAAACGGGTCGCGTGGTAGGTGCACTGGAACAACATGGAAGCCAGATCGGGTCCCGCCAGACGTTCTTAGGGACGTGCAGCCAGTAAAAATGCCCGCGCATAGGGGAGGTGTGGTAGCACGTCTAGGCCCAGGTTCGCGCCGCGCCAACCACCTGTGCCACCTCCGGTCTCCTTGGGGCTGTCACGACGACAGGCTCAGGTGGGAGAGGTAAGAGAGAGTGTGGTAGATGCTGCGCAAGTCTACTGTCATTATAAAATAATTCAAGCGCAATTAACCATCCCTGCGCCCACTGTGCTGTGAGTTATATGGTGAATATCGTCGGTAATGACGGTCGAACTGTCGTGTTCATGTTATACACCGGTAGGTGGCATTCGAAAAGCGTTGCAAATTTTGTTGGTACAATTAGTTCCTGCTATTTATGCTTGTTTTAGCTCCATAAATGTTTCAAGATGCCCTGCGTGGTGCGCTTTTACAGACCCGTCGAGGTCGATCCACCGTCTCCTCCTCGACCGACGAACAACGAAAAGAGGGCCCATAAAAGATCATCGTAATGTCTTGGTATGAGATCTTGAGTTTGATTTGGAACTGAACACCTCTGCGCCGCTCCACATTCGAGGGTCCGTGCGTGAGCAGTTGGAGACCGGGGACCTCACCTATACAATACTCACATGACCCTCCATGCGCATTTACGACGTATGCCCGCACTCTAGGGCCCTGGTTAAATCATTATTGCCGAAATATTCATCGATAAACGTTCGCCGCTGGCTAACGGAACTCACTATTGAATCCTGCCAGCATCCTCACAGCGGCTAGTATCAAAGAGCATTCATCAAATAATGTCAATATTCCCGAGCTAAACCGGCAAGACAACAAGCCCATGGCTCAATGGGTTAGAGATTTGGACTTCTGGTCAACGGGTCGCGGGTTCGAGCCTCGGGTGGTGCACCACCTGGCTGACGAGCTACTTAAGTCGTTCGAAAGTCTTAAGCAGCTATGCGATGCCTTGTTTGACCGAGGAGAATGGTCAGCCTTGAAATGCATTTTGTCTACCACCTGCGATGCTCCAATTACAGCATAGAGAGAGAGAGAGAGTGAGAGTGAGAGAGAGAGAGAGAGAGAGAGAGAGAGAGAGTAAAGTATCCCGTTATGATTCCACCTGCAGGCACATAAAGAAAGACTGGGAGGGGGTGAGCGATTCACGCTGAGTCACACACACGCACAACCAGCACAACGGCGCACGTTGCTCCTAATGCGGGACGAGGGACGTCTAGACAGCGACTGGCTCATAGCGGGGTCGCCACGTAACAAGGGGAGCTGGGAGAGGGAAGTTGTGCTGAGAAGGCGGGCACAACGCCGTCGCCGAGGCCGCTGACACACCGGTTGTGTGCAAGCGGCTACGTCGCTGCAGTCTGTGGCTAGTCAAAAGCTCGACTTCAAGCCAAGAATTATGGCGGTTAATCTGGATGCACTGCCCAGGACGGAGTTGTGGCCCTTGTGAGGAGGGATGCCAACCTTCTGAGTAGATACTTACCTACACGATTAGGGCAACCGACGGGAACGCCGAAATTTCATCATCGCGAAATGAGGGCTAACACAGACAGCTTTTTTAGAGAGCCTGCGATCAACCTTGCCCGTGAAAACCTACCTACAAGGCTATAATTTGTATTCAACACGGTGTCTACCTGAAAAACAAGATTCAGTTAGATACAAAAAAGGTAGGGATGCCATGTATGGCCGCCTAAACAGGATACTGAAATAAGAAACCCTCCACCCGCCTAAAGCAGGTGGCCCTACCCGTGTCTTAACGCTAACACATAAAATTAAAATGTAGCCTTAATCTTAATCCTAGCCCTACCCTAAACCTATACCCTAAAGTTAGCACGATAATAACCTTAAGTCGTAGCCTAATGACCCTAACCCCAACTGCGACCTTAACCTCAAACGTAAATCTAACCCTCCCTTTAATCCTAAAGATAATTTTCTTAGAATTTGGCGCAAAGCCACATGTATTATGGACGGTTCCTTTTACCGTGTTCTGTTAAGGCGGCCATAAAAGGCATCCTTACCTAAGGGCTCTCCACTCCGGGTTCAAGCTTTTAGGATTTCCAAGGTGGATTGTCCAAGTGACCGAAGTTGCAATGGAACATCATTGGTTGAGGGCTTCCACGACGTCTGGGCCCTTCCCTCCTCGTTTCCATTTATGGGATGTTCCCTGACGTCATGGTGGCGCATCAGGCACATCACAGCGCACTTGTTAGGTGATGATGACTATTTCGGGGCCGTAGGTTTCCTATTTGGTCTGACGGAACAATTTTGCCGACCAATGTCTAGCTCCTTTTAGGGAAACTTTCTTTTTGAGGAGTTTGTCCGGGCCAGTCAGCAAACAACACGCCCACCATAATGCGATTCGCTCCTGTCTCAGGTACCAGGCTGGCTCTCTTGAGGGCCCACGTAGCTCCGTGCGGTGTTATGGCGGTTACAAGCCCAGGCAGACCCCTTTATTGAAATCCCGCCACACACGGCTTTTCCTCGTCTGTCTGAAATGCAGACAAACTTCGAACACCTTGTCTACCTGAATTCTGACGTGGGACAGCCTCCGGGACAGGTATCATTTGGCCCGACTAAGCAGTTAACCCAATTAGCCGGTGAGTGAATTAATCGGAAATTGCTACAAAGCTTCAGACAGGGAGACCGGAAGAGGTTTGTACGATGAGCGAACGATTACCTGCGCAGAAACTGGGAAAAAGACAGTCGAGACTGTCCATCAGCAGTTTTAGCCCGAATGGCCTTGGTTGAGGCGTCAAGATTTGCTGTGATCGTTAACCAGACGTCCTCCTTCACTGACTGAGAAGGCGTTCGGTAGAAAAGAGAATTTTTAATCAATTTCAGACTAGGATTCGACAACTTCTTTTTAAACTTGGCGTAATCTACACACCTGCGAACAGGATGGCTCGGATTTATGGGGACTAGGGTTTGCATTCGGGGTGTGTGTAAAGCTGCAGGACGCAAAATAGCATAGTTTTCTTGCCCACTAGAGGTTAACATTTGAAAAATTCTTACGATCGTGGATGACGATCGGATATGTGGCCCCATTCAGAAAAAAACGGACACAGGGGCTCTTATAATACGGGAGCGGTGGTAATAGGGGTTTCATCAGTGGGGTAAGCAAAACTGACAGTTAGCTGCTTTGGTACAGCAAAGGTTAAAAGAATACATTTACACCGTTAGCTTGTTTAAATAGACAAATAAGTGTAAAACGCGAGCGCGCAATTCGAAATAGTGACTCTCGCGATGGCCGCGACTGCAGGTATAATCGAAGTTGAAAAACTTGACGGCCTAGCCCCTAATCTTAAATTTGTGTCTTAAGTCAAACTCTGGTCCTTAAGACCTAATCCCGAAACCTAATCCTAACCCCCTAACCTCACCTTCTAACCTTACCCTATTCATAACCCGAATTTCTAGCCCTAACCCCTAAATAAGCCTAGCCTTAAGGTGAATGCTGACCCTAATGGAAACATATGAGAGAGGGTGAAAGGGAATGAGCGAAAGGGGTGGGGTTAAATTAAACCTACTCAAATGACATGAGTAGGTATTTCCAAGAATTAAAGACGATGTGGGACCACATATCAGATGGTCACCTTAAATTGGTCCGGTTCCAGTCCTGTAGGTTTCTGGAAACATTCGGGAAGGTCGAACCAGTGGCCGCATGGACAACGGATGATGCCCTCAGCGAAGGCTCGCTGTGTAACAAGGACCATGCAACAGCAATACCTTCAAGTGTGACTTGGATACCGCTCAGGCAACTCAGTTACTTATAAAAAAATGCCCAAACCGAATAGGTATTATGTCATGGTAAATATTTCCTGCCATCCAGTAAGTTCCCATCCGCCGCCGTCCAGCACACTTCCGGTACCTTAAACTGGTGCACCATACTGGCAGATGCCAATGTTCACCTTCGATTTCAACCACTACAGGAGACCGACCGGCCACCAATCCACCAACGTAATCACTGTCCTATGTGTTCTGGTCGGAATTACCGAATGCATCAATTTCCTGTTCAAAGGTAACAATAATTACTTTGGTCAGAAAAAGTCTGTCGGTATATCACACGAGATCAAATAGAGGAACAAGCAATCCTAGCCAAGACTGTGACGCACGTAGATGGTTGGACGTCTCCATCTCACCGTTGTGGTGTTCCTTATGAGAAAGTCCGGCAGTAGCAAGCCTCGGAGACGAGGCAAAGGTTGAGGCAGGACCCCACTGAGTTTTTCAGAAGAGCAGGCGATACTATTATTGGACCCAGTGTCGGTAGAGAGGGGCAAATGGTTTCTGGAGGGGTCGTCCGCCTGAGCAGAGAAACAGTTCGATGGCGGACTGAGGAGGAAATCCGCATTAGAAGAACGCCGAACCTGGTACTGCGGACTGGTTGACGTCACGCGAAAACACAAAAAAGTGAGCGAGTTATGGAGAAGGCAACTCCTTCTGGCTTTTAATGGACTGAAGTCCAATCATCATCGATTGGTTTATTTCAACAATCGAGCGGAATTAAAGACCTTGCGAAGCATTGGTCAATTAAATGCTCAAGAACCCACTGGGTCCAAGAGTGCCAGTATATCGGATTGTCATATCACTTGACTGCTGCAGGCAAACTAATGACAATTCCCGTCCACCCAGTCCTTGATTACAAGACGTCTCGATTGGTCAAACACGCATCTAGAGTTGGTTAGGGCGAAGATGAGTGTATGAACTAGTTGTCCCACAGAGTATGCTAAGGAACAGTAGGCGTTGCGGCTGTGAATTGTATGCATTTATCCAGCTGTTGGTCCTAAAGTCCTCGTGTGAATTGAAATTTGCTTGTTCGCTTTTGCGGAAACTTAGCACGTTTCTTGTGACAGTTGAAAAAGGGAGAAAACTCGCACATGTAAGAAAAAACGTTTTTGAGAAAATATCAAACCACTCACGCGCACAACCGAACCAGGCTTCATCCAGTTGAAGCTCACAAAGGTGAGGATTGCCCAGAGGTCAGACCGAGTTTTCCCGTCAGTTGGTAACCTTCCAAACCCCGTCCTGTAAGTCGTGATAGTGTGAAGTGGGTAAGTACTAGATCTACGTGAGAACTGTTTCCCGCCGGTAATCAGGTTTACTCTCTTCCATCGGTGACAAGCCGGTAGATGGAATCAGTCGCAGTGACCCGACAAATTGGTTGCCTTTCGAACACGTTTGCTAACGCCTGCATCCTGCCTTTACTTACATGAGATGCTGTTGTACGCGGAACTATTCTTCTACTCCGAAACGCGTTTAATCATACCGTCCAAATTTTTCGGAGCCAGACTCAGCAGGATGTTGAATGGAAGCCAACATTTCGACCTACCCAGTCGAGGAAGAGGAAGCCGTTGACAATTCCTTGAGTTGTTCCCCGCTCAGGAAAACCAGCTGGCCCAGGACAGCTTTCCCCAGCAGGCCAACTGCCGAGCCAAAGTTAACAGTAGTTGTCTGGCCTGTGCTGACCGATGCAGGAAGAGTGGTATGGACCTGGGGTTTCCCATTGGCCAAGCCGGTCCCTTTGGAGGGGCACTCAGATGAGGCCAATCCAGGATGAATCGACGAGGCCAGTGAGGCCAGATCAGTCAGTTTTGTCGTTGGTGTTCCATCCGCTGTAGTGCCTCGTGAGAGCAGATCATGGTAGGATAAATGGGCCCTGTCTGGCGACTCTGTGGATAGTGGCGGAGAGATTGGTACAACAGCGGGATATCCGGTTGGTGGTGGAAGGGGAGGAGGAGGAGAATGCATTGACACTTCAAAGGGTGGATCCGGCGCTGTGGGAACAAAACCAGAAGCAAAGTATAGAAACACAATTTCAACTACAGTAAGTTGCCGAAATCATTAAGCATGCCCAAATTAGCGAAAAATCACTAACCAAGCTGCAACCAGTCCGAATGTATCCACCAAAAATTCAGACGAATAAAGAAAGTCCTCCAGGTAAATTAAAACGGAAAACAAGTAAGAAAAGCACCATTTCGGTGATTAGAAAAATTATTTTCTCAAGAAAAACGGAGTGTAAAAAAATTGAAAATCCGTCTCATTTGAGTAAACTCAAGTTTTAGAAGTACATGACGCTTTTCCATGCAAATAAGTGATTAAATAAAACGGTATAGCCCCAGTAACATCAAAGGAATAATTTTTTGCACACATTTTATTAAATATCCTACAATAAGGAGTCTTATATGAAGTCTCGCACAACATCAAGCGCGTAAATTCCGGTCACGTCTTACAAAAGTTTGGTGTGAGAAACCGATATATTTTTTTGTTTTTATGGGATCCGAGATGAGATTGATTAAAGGTAATAGGCCCTCGCGGACAGAGACGTCACAGGTACAGGTCACATGTGGAGGGATCGGTCAGTGACGAGTAAATTTGAATAAAATTGGCGATGAAATCGCAAGCATACGATTTTGAAAGTAAAATTGACAACATTTTACGTGCCCAAAATGGATGTTCTCAAATTTCTGCCATCACGTGTAATGATTCAAGTCACGAAATCAGAACGGTGTGTAGCTATTAGTTGCAAAGACACCAATGGGTGCAATTTAAAATCAGAAGCCCTAAAAACGGTCTGAGGGTAGGATGTTTAAATAACCACAGATATGTCCGGCTAAAGATGTCAAGCGCGGAAGGTGTTGTTTAGATAATGGATAATACTGACTGCAACTGGCAACCAAAGGCAGTGGAGAGTGAATGTAGTCATCGGTGATACCAAGGGAGCTAAAGGGGGCGAATGTAGTCATCTTCACCAAAAGACGTGGTAAATAATTTGGCCTCCTTGGAATTCGAATCCATAACGGCCAGAGGAGGGCTTGAGTACAACTAACGCTCTAACCACCTGACCTACGAGGCCTCACTTGGAGCCGTCAGTTAAACTGCACTTCGATCAAGTTACCCGCCCAAACTACATACGCCCCGTACTTGCTATCGTGGGTGCGAACCCCGGGGAGGCCACCTACCTTTTCCCAACAGACTCAGATGAATTATACAAATCTACCAAAAACACTTTGGCTTGGTAGTCATCCAAGCAATGCTAGAGTACAGCCATCTTACTTGAATTCTGTGAGTCACGCTTGGCCTGCTGTTGCTGGAGGCTAACACTGTCGCACTGGCCAAGGGAATGGTAGTGGTTGTAGGAATGACGGAGGGGTGTATCGCGGGAGGCCTGAACGTAGACTGGAGGCGATAGGTTTTGAGGACTAAGGTGCGAGGAGACGGGTGCACCTCGATCGTGCATGCCCAAGAGGCAGGAGAGGGAGGAGACGGCGTACTGACGAGCACCCAGCTTGGAGCAGCTCTCAACCTGTTGGTTGGGTGGTGAATCCCGATATTCGGTTGCTTCCAGGGACTACAGCATAAATCACCAATCATGAGGTTGGTGTAGGCCCAAACATGTAGGCAAAAAATCAAACTATACGGTACTTTTTTATCAAAAGAGAAGCTGAAAACACTCGTTCCGGTGTTGCTGTACAATTTTCTAACGGTCTGATGGCTCAGAAGAGAAGATGCGATCACTGAAACATTCAGTTTATTGGCCAGTGATAGCATCTTCTTCTTTTGAACTGCCTCCTAGAAACCACCTCTGTGTTTATATCGGCGGTCTGTTTGTTGTCAGGTAGGATAGTGTTTACGATTAGAAAGGAATAATTAGGTGGGGGATTGTCCGTGTGGAACATAATACTGAAATACTTATGTCCCTCCAGGATATTGGCTTTTGAACGAGCTTCATTCCGGGCAGCTGCGTAAACCAACCTCGGTAAAAAGGATACTTTAGCAGTATGGAATTTTCCATTGGCTTTCCATACCACTACCAATGTTCATATATTTTTGCGGAAAACATGCTCATTTTTTTCTTTTACGCCTTTGTTAGAGAATTGCGTCTTTTTAAAATTTTATATTCAAAAGGCCTGTCTTTTGGTTTCAAGAAAAGTTTTTCAATGCCTCAATAATGTTGAATCCAATCCGCAGCTGTATTTTCGCTTGGGGTTTTAAAATTCCACGCTGTCTGCTTTCCATGTAAGAAAAACTATGCATATTTCTCAACGCTATTAAGGCTCCACAAAGGGATGATTAAATTTTTAAATGGGTACGGAACGTGCTGTATACATCATAAACAGCATTAATAAGCGTACTAATGCCTTACTGTATGAATTGACATTTTCTGGTCTTCAAAATCTCATAAACAGACACTTTTAAAACCGAATGGTAACCTTCCTTCGAGTATACAACTCGAAGAAATGAGTACGAAAAGAATACTTCTGTTTACATTTTCTACACAAAATATTTAAATGTACAAGGGCATCGAAAATCAATATAAAAAATAAATATTAATTAAGCAGTCATTTGTACTGAGTGTGGTTAAGGCAGTCGGCTGAAAATACTTGCATTTAGAAGTCAGCATCCTGGCTGAATACACATGTCTGAATTTTGATTAAACTTGTATGAACTAGGTCATTGACTGTATATATATTTATAGGGGTATCGAAAATCAGTGGGCAAAATTCCTACTATATAAGTTCTTACTTAGTGCAGTTTTTTTCAGGCGGCCGGGAGGAAGCTCGTCCAAAGCGGGCATCCTGTCGTGACTAAAATGTCTTGGAATTATGCCGCACCTTAATCAAAATATCACAACTCCTCTAAGTTATCCCTTCTAACCGGAAAAAAACTATTTTAGCAGTTCAGTTAAAACAGCATGAGATAGCTCGCCTACTGTATAATCGGCCAGTAAGACTGCGGCTCGGAGGAGAAGTTTCGAAGAGAAACTCGCTAGAGAGCTGACCCGAAGACGGACTTCTCCATCCACCAGACCCCTTTAAGGTGAAAGGAACGTACCGGAAGGTAAAGAGGAAGAAGCCTTATCCGATTGCGGACAACATTCCATTTGCAATAACGTGATTTTTTTGACATATCTGCACCGACTTTGCAGATCGGTGCCCAGCCATGTCAGATGCTTTTTCTCGTAGAAGGTCTGCGATTGCTTATTCGTCAGACCTGGGGTCTGGTCTTCTCGCGGAAAGCCTTCGTGGAGGGCCATTCCACTACACGCCACCTGTGGACTCGCCTGGTGGCCCACAATTCCCAGGGGGTTCTGTAGTCACTGTGATTTCAGTTACCATTTCGGCTTCCAGTAAGGCCCGACAGGGCAAGAAACGATAATATGCCAAGGAAGAAGCACTGAAGGTAATATGCTCTTGACATTTAGCCAAACAGAACACAGAGGCCCCACAGCAACCTGTTCCACTAATTAGCAATAGAAACAGGTATGCCTAAATCACAAAGTGAGATTCAGTGAACGGACCATTGCATCCATGTTTTGGTTGTGAAACGTATAACTGAGTGACGAATATATCTGGACAAAGCTCCGACGACTGCTATTACCGAGACTGGCCATAGTAGTGGTGACTATAGTAGGTACATTAAAGTGGTTTCCTGCGATAGAAAGATAATGATTATGAGGAGGATACACCCATGTTTTCCAACCTTATGGAAATGGCGACCAGCAGCGCAATTGGTGTCTTTCCGATAGGCTGCAGCACGTCGCTCCATCAGACTCGAGAGTATAGCGGCCACAGCTTGGGCCTGGAGGTTAGTCGAGTCCCCGTCACCCTCCGCGGAACGATTCCTCTTCTGTTCATGAGAGCCGGCACTGGAAACGCAATTGTTTACCACAGAAGCGGTTGTGGTTGTCGTCATCATGTTTGCTAAGGAAACGGGCGAAGTGACGGTGGTGTCGCCATTAAGGCCAGCCGAATCAGTTTCATTCCTGTTGACTTTTGTCAGTTGTGTCGGGTTCTGTGGCAGTGGTTGTTGACTGTTGACACGACGGCGAGCTCGTGGTTTCGTACTAGAGGGTGCATAGTTAAAGCGGACCGTCTGCAGCTTCGCCCCACCTGCCGACTCCACGAAGAACTCCCCAGCCAGGGGAGGCTTGTGAGTATGCAGAGTGCGCACGTGCTCCACTCGATCCGACACCGTGACGGCAGTTGCCTTACACTCGCGTCTTGAACAACGCCAGAAAACGCGGTCTGACATGCCGTCACGTGATTTGGTGAACTTGTAGCCGTCGATGACGAGGCTTCGTTCTCCTATCGAGGGAAAAACAGAATTCCAATTGAAAAAGGAAAGAACTGGGAGCACTAAACACTGCCAGTTATCAATACTATCAGTACGAAACAATCAGTGTAAGCCTTTGTCAGGACGTGGTGGAAGCGGATTATGTATAAACCTGGTGGCTCATATATTTGGCTATTTAGCTCGTAAAGCTGGCGTCAAAGAGTAAACCGTGCGGATGGGCCACCGTTAGCATGCGAAGAGGGGTTACAGCTCTCATGACTTGCGCCGGAATCCCTTTTGTGGAGAAGGCTGGCATGACAACTATCACAATCACAGTACCTACAACTAGCATGTATCAGTAACAAGACAAAATTAAACAATCTACACGTGCCACGCATGTTCTAGTCCTTAGTTCTACACTTAGCGGGTCTCGAATATTAGGTTTCGCGTCTAATGAGTGTGATAAAGGTCAGAAGAGACCTGAAATATTTCATCAGGTTGGTTTAAGGAGATCAGATCGATTATACTGAGAGATGTGTTGAATCTCCGTGAAAATAAGAAGCTAGGTGTTGGCATGAGGTTCACTTCCCTCCCCCGTGTACGAGTGGACAGTCCGAACCCTTCGGTCGTCGTGGGGGATTCAACAAAGCGGTTGCCGTGGCATGCGAACTAGAGGTACACCTTTACAATCACGATAAAAAAGAACACGGGCGTTCTATAACAAGCCAATGCAGTAAAATTGTTGCAAACGCTTTTTAAAAGCCAAACTAGTTATGCTTATTAGTGCGTTCACTAGGTTCATCGCTAAGAGGAACTGCCAACAGATACAATTTATTTAAAAGAAGAATAAAAATAAGAAGAGACGATTATTGGAACATGGTAATTATTGGCCTGCAAGCTCGGACGTAGCTGTGGGTGAAAGAAGCGCACCAACGCTTCGCGATCGACTTGCGTAAAGACGAGTGCGACTCAATCAAATGTGGTTTTTCTCCTGGTTCAGAAGGTCGCGACCCTCTCCATTTAGGAGTAGAAAGAAGACAGCTGGTCCGTTATCAGACAGAAAACCACTGAAGAGTTCGACTAAAGTCACAACAGTCCCCTAGTCACCTTGATTGGCTGTAAAGGCTAGAGAGTGTCAGCACGGAAAATCGTACTGTTTACTAGCATTTCAATGACACTTAGACCTAGAACACTGAGAAGTTGCGAGATCACCGGAGACTAATCCGCGAGTACCTTTGTTTTCGTTTCATGTTAACGGTAGTTGACGGTACCTACGTTACTTAAATCCTGACGGAAAAATGTGAAAGTATGCCATAAAAATGGGGTGGTATTTGCACGATTACAGATTACTGCAACACGTAAACTAAAATTTGCTAGATTTTTAGACTTTCACTCATTCAACCATGTTCTAGGTGTTTCCAAGCTTTCCTCTATCAAACAGCATCCGGACCAACAGGTTCGAGGCACCGCTGATGGAACTCGGGACAGCCAACAGAGGGGAACTAGCAGGCAGGCGACCCAAATGGGATGCAGGAAAATAACGCCGCCATCAAGTGCTGGAGCTAAGAATTCCTTGTATGGCCGTCTAAAGAGGACACGAGAAAAGGAACCATCCACAATAAACGTGGCTTTGCGCTAAATTCTAAGGTGATGGGTAGGGTAAAGTTTGAGGTTAAAATCAGAGTTGGGGTTAGGGTCATGATTAGGCTAAGGGTTAAGGTTTTTATCGTGTTACATGCAGGGTCTACGTTTAGGGCGACAGTTTGGTTTTATGGTAGGGTTAGTGCTAGCTTTAAGACAGGGCGGGCGGGCCACACAAGGCATCCCTGACGTGCTGGATTTCATGGACGGCGGCAGAGGCATGGACATTAAACCACGTATGCTTGGACAGCAAGTCCGTGATTTCGATCAATCGGTTGTCAGGGCCTGTTGCCCAGATAGCAACGATCATACAAAGCAAACTAGGCCCCTGATCAAAATTAACAGGGGTTCTGGGTATTTGCTAAAACAAACAAATAAACGAACCGGCAAACAGTTCGTCCTACTGTACCACTTCAGTGAGTATTTGAAAGGTCTGACTTTCTCGAATGATCCCTCATTTTGGTAACCCACTGTTTTGCACGTGTTGATGGCAAAGGGTATTTAACGATATTTATATTTAGCTGAAAATAAAGCCGTCAAAATATGACTCGTCAGATCTTGACCCCGTTTTTATGTAACCTGCTGAAACAAAGCCCTACAGAGATTGCGTTTGAGCAGGAGGCTGAGAACAACGAAACACCTGCCTAGGCCTTTAGCTAATACCTGCATTTGTAGTATTTAGAGAATATTATGCACAAAATGTAGACGTTAGATCTGCCGGTTACTCCACCGAAAGCAGGACTTTTTCCAGCGACTTTACCCCGAGTTCGTTGAACAATTTCTGGATAAATATGCATTTTCGCTCACCTTTTCGGGTTACATCGAATCCAACACGAACTTTCATCAGGTTCCACTGGTCGGCTGTGGGTTTCATTGTTACTGGCTGCTGGCTGTTGGACCCTAACGGTGGTACATCCTCTGTCTTATTCGTCGGTCCTTTAAGTGGCTGGAACTGTCCTAGTGCGACAACGCCATCGGCCTGACGGGTCGCAGGTTCCTCTGATCTCTCGTAGGAGGCCTCATCAGCAGAACCCTCATCACTTGCCGTTTGGTCACTGCTGAATTCACGAGGAGACGAGGCGGCTGCATCTGAGTCGCTAAAACCGGAGTTGTTTGGCCCGCCGATAGTGCCATTATGGAGACTGTGAATGGTCCCACCACTACCGGTCACACTGTGTGTATTTGGCAATGGAGTTGCAGAAGCCGCAGTTACTGCTGCCGCGGATAGCATGACGCTCAGCTGCTCCACCTGCTTGTAGGTGTACGCCAACGTGCTGGGGAAATTACTGAATGATTTGTCGTGCCGCTGCTTGGGGAGTCACTTCCACCAAAAAGACACGGTGGTGCGTGTGCGCCTCGCGTCCTCTTCGCGAGCCTTCATACCTGTCTCGACCGCGATGTGTCACGCGGTCGCTCAGATGTCCTGCCTGGGCTCGGGCCCTCTAGTTGTTCTGCCCGAGCGTTGACACAGCTTACAGAGAAGACGCCACCAGGCTGGGCGATGACTTTGATTGGCCGCCTCGGCATGAGATGATGACGCATAACTGATGTCCCAGGCGCGATGCGACAGTGCGCGGGTGCGCACGCACATATGGTTCCTCACCAATAGGCGTACAAGGCCGTCTTACGCCATAAGAGCCAACCGGCACGCTGCTTCGGCGGTAGGCGGCGGATGCTCACGGACGCCCGGGCGACTGGCCCATGGTCTACGCTGGCGCGACAGCGCGCTCCTGTTAATTAAACGCCAGCTGCTCGTTCCTCCCCTCGCGTTTCCTCTCCTCTGGCCTAACCTGAGAGTTCGGTGCCCTGTCGTCAAAAGGCGGTGACAGATGACAGGGTTTCGGCGTAATTAGGTGCTTCTGTCGGTATGGTTTACACCGTGAGGGAGCGGTGTTCGCTATGTTGTACTTCTAAAGTGTGACTCAGCATTTATTGGCAGAGAGGCACCTAATTTTGCGCTAAGTGGACATCTTTTGGCTGTCTCACAATGCACTAGGTGATTATACTAGTCATTTGCCTTTTTCTCCAGCTGGTTCAACTTTACTCGAGGACCACAACTTCTTTCTAATTGGCAATAACAAGTAGCGACAGTCTTTCGGCTAAGAGACGCGTTTGAATTGTTCGCCAAATCCTTTTTTCCTAGGGTGTATTGGTTATACACCGCGATCGTGGTGTGCCGCCAGAGACGCAACCGAAGGCCTTAGTTCTACTTTTGCTGTTTTTCGCTCGTCAAAAGTAGCGTTCCGTATCATTTTTTTCCATTTGTGCAGTAGTGTTTATGACATTAAAATGAGAAAACGTTTTCTAGACGTCAGAGCGACCATTGCGTTAGAAACTGGACTCGTCTTAAATGCCTATGACTGAGATGTTGAATGACTTCTTCATACAGAAAGAGCATCTTGGTAAACCGGCAATGACCACGATATGATCTACGGTCATAGTGACTTTGCAGACGGGAAAAATTACCCTGCTGCTTTTACGCAGGAATCTGACTGTCTTCTCGACAAGGTACGGGAATAGGATGCCCTTGCATTATATTTCAGAAAGCAGAAATATTACCGTGCCCTAAACTTAACCCTAGCACCAAATCCAACCTTGACCCTAACCCTCTATCAAACTTACCTTTACGTTTACCTCATCTCTAATTATAATTCTAACCCTAATACTGACACTAATCGCTCTGGAAATTAGCGCAAGTTTACCGCATAAGAGGTTGCTATTCCCGTGTCTTCCATCCTCTTAACAAAAATTGATTTTGAGTCTAAGTTTTATGATTCCGTCCACGTCACGCGTCCTAGTTGGAATTGAAACTTCAGGTTAACTTCGCAGTTAAACGACCGATAAATCCACATACTTCAATTGTCCTGACCCATGATGCTTTGAGAATTCGCTAAGGATTTTTATCAAAATAAAAAAACGTGTTCCAAATTATCTCTTTCTCTCTCTCTCTCTCTCTCTCTCTCTCTCTCTCTCTCTCTCTCTCTCTCTCTCTCTCTCTCTCTCTCTCTCTCTCTCTCTCTCTCTCTCTCTCTCTCTCTCTCTCTCTCTCTCTCTCTCTCTCTCTCTCTCTCTCTCTCTCTCTCTCTCTCTCTCTCTCTCTCTCTCTCTCTCTCTCTCTCTCTCTCTCTCTCTCTCTCTCTCTCTCTCTCTCTCTCTCTCTCTCTCTCTCTCTCTCTCTCTCTCTCTCTCTCTCTCTCTCTCTCTCTCTCTCTCTCCGTCTCCTTTAGATGAAACTCGATCCTGAATATACCAGTCAATCTACGAAACCCGACCCCACCGTCATCTTCACAAATGGTATCGGATGAGTAATCATAATTGCATTGTTTAACCCGCCTATAAAAACATCGAAAGGCTGCAAATGCTTGCGATAGTATGCAGCTTGTTATTTTTAGAGACGAACGTATGCTTCAACGGCCATTGAATCTCGGACGGCAATGTGCTCGTGCGTACTTTTTTCAAATCCAGGGGGTTAATGAGGCACGAGCCAAAAACCGCGCAACCCACTCCACACAAGAAATAACGTGCATTCCGATCTAGGTCCGCCTGGTGCAGTCATCTCAGTATGTAAAGGGTGCGCAAAGTTCAACTGACTGGCTGCTGCTTCCGCACAAGTAGCTCTTTGTTCTCCGTACGCAGTTATAAAAACAATCAGAATGGCATGCTTTGTTGTGTGGTCTCACCAACGCGATTGTCAAGGTCACTAGTCACGCGACAGCATGGTCGCGCGTGGATGACGGCATGTGCGCCCTCGACTTTGCCGATAAGACGCACGCGCGCCTGTGTGCGGTCTTTACGGGCGACGTCAACATTATCCAGCGCACTCAAACGCTCTTTGCATGCACGGCAGCCTGCACTTTAAGACAGGAAAGTGCACCGAACGAAGACCTCGCTCTTCGCAAATTCAGTACACAGATCCCAAATGCGCGGGAGGACAGCGGCCGAATAGTTTTAAGTCAACCGAAGAGGGTTTTCATGTTTACGGGGAGGTCATGCGTACGACACCCTTATGTGACCCATCCAACTCTAGTGAACATGCCTGATCGTCTGATTCTGACAGAAAGGGGACATGCACTAGAAATTGGAAGCTTGCGTGATTACCGATGAACCAGTCGTACATCCTGACTGAATATTCACAACGCCTACATGAGGCCAGACCGTAGGTCAGCGGTTAGCCCGTCTCGCTTGTTTGCCTCTTCCACAGTCTGTTTGAGACGGTCGTCGCGGGTTGTGAGAAAAGGCGTTGGGGAAAACCGCTCTACTGAACCAGACAAAATGACCGCCATCGCCTTTTTGAAGGGTCAACGCGAGACGATGGTGTTATTGCTCAAAAGTCGGAATTGGGTTTCTATGTGAGACGAGGGAAATTCGTCTGAGTTGATGCTCCACCAACCAATCGTGACTTTAAAGGCGGGAGAAACGCGTAGACGCCTTGACCGTAAACATTTCCCGTCAGAGCAAAAAGTCCAGACGCAGTATTATTCTATGGATGACCTCCTTGGCTGAGCAGGTTTCGTCTGGCTAACAAAGTCAGACTGTCGCACTCTCACTGGCCACGTCGAATTTTCGCCACTGAATGTACAGGCAAAAATATGAATATTGGGGAGTGGAGCTCTGGTTAGGAAAAAGGGGTAATTTGATTATATGCTAGCATTTGTTTCGGCCGACGGAAGTCTGTGTATCAGTATATTTGAGGGAGATAGAGGTGAGTTACCTTTGAATTCCCTATGTGTACATGCCATTTGTGGTATAAAAAAATAGTATCTCGGGCTGTTGACGAGGCCAATTGGTATGAGCCAACTGGGTGGAACATAGTTGAAAAAGAGCAGACAGTGAAAGAAAACTCCCAGTGTGTTTGGTTTTTCTCCATTTAGTCAAAATTGGGCTTTGGAGGGTGTCCTGTTAAACGAATTGAAAGAAGCGGAAAGAAGCAGGAGTGTTGGCATAGTTGATCTGACTGTCGCACTCTGCGCCTCCACAGGATTAACCGGCTCTACTTACATTACTGACTCTTTGAAAACTGAAATAACTTTTTTCTTCAAGCAAAACCTTGAATAATGCCGACGATTACAGTGCACTCTGTTTAACTAGTCCGAATCGGGCTATAACATTTCGGATAGGCTGACTAAGAAATAGCTCAATGACTCGTCCCTTCCCGTCCCGTTTCCTGTAATAGGTTGTTCCTAGGCATCCTTCACACACTGTCCATCCCTCTCGCTGTTTACTCCACTCTGGCATCATGCATGCGACTAATGAATCTGCACGTGCATTCTCTATCGTGTAGCAATGAGTAGCACAGAGCTGTTGGTTTCTTGTTTTTGACGAGTATGACAGTTTTGCAAGTGGGTGGTAAATCATTCCTTGGTACCTGGGTTATGCAAAAGCGAGGTGTATGAAGGGGTGATAAGTGATTGACACATATCAGGCAGAAGTGACCCGTTGTTTCAGGGATCACGATACATATTATGTTTGCTCCGATCGGTCCCTTCGTGACGATCAAATTCAATTTATGTTTTTACAAACTGGACCCCACGCAGCGGTCACAGCCCATCGGCAGCTTCGACTGGTGGACAAAACCAGATGAGGGCAGCTGCTTATGCGTAGATGGGGCTTGTTCCAAGTCGAATACTGCGTCAACTCACAGTGTCAGCGGTCGTGCCGAGGTCTCCCATACTGCGTCAAAACCAGACTGTGAAGGGAGATAGGGGGCGACGCTACGTAGGTTTTCTACACTACACTTTCACACACAGGTCATTTTCATCACTCAGTCATCCACCATCCACTACTCCGAAAAAATCATATCGCGTAAAGTAATATGAAATCCCTTAGGCGGTCCGAGCTAATTTGAGTATTTATATTATTATATCTTGGCTTTGACAATATTGAAATGCAGCAGCGGTTTGGACGGTCTCAAGAATTAAATCCATGGACGCAATGCCTGTCCCCCGACCGGAAACCGTGGAAATATTCCCCAACCGGATACTGCTTAGTAACGCCTTCTGAAAGCTAATTGTGGTTTGTGTACGTCCATCCTCTGTTAGATGACCCAAGGGGTGTAGGGGTACTAGTTAGGGGCAGCACCACACAGCTTGCATTTGGTCGCTCCATTTGTCTCGTACAGGTGGTGAATGCTCCTGTGGCCGCCTCTAACTTGTACCCAACTCTCACCTGTGGCTCCTCGAAGTTGGGTTCTTCCCAGCGGCCACACCCTGGGCAACCGTCAAGACCGGCGGGCTAAACCAGGTGACGGTCTCCGGTGTTGTGTGTGCCTCCACACTCGGTATGTCTGACTCCCGAACTTCCCACCTCCCCCCTCTCCAAATGTCCTACCGTGGGGGCGACAGCAACCCCGTAGGCGGCCCAGACTAACTCGGGTCGTTCTCCCACTAAAACAAATCCGTGACCCATAGTGGAGTTCGGCAGCCGTCTGGGATGTCCGAGCAGCCCTATTTAGGGATAGCACTGCTTGCCTCCTCGCAGAGGAAGGGGCTAGAAAATGTGCCCTAAAAAAATGCTGGGTCTCACGTCTTCTGCAGCCGGCCGCGGCTCGCAGATCGCAAACTACGCGGTCGTAAAACTCAAACAAACAACAATACCCCCCGTCCCCATCCCCCTCGCAATACTCTCCAGGCTGCTCGGGTGAGTCCACTCACACTAGCAGCCTGGAATGTTCGCTCCCTTTTAGACAATCCTAGGAGCAACCGGCCGGAACGGAGGACGGCGCTAGTCACTCGGGAACTGGCGCGCTACAAGGTGGACATTGCTGCTCTCAGCGAGACCCGATTCTCTGAGCAGGGTCAGCTGGAGGAGGTGGGGGCCGGCTACACTTTCTTCTGGAGCGGCCGGCCAAAGGCAGAGCGACGCGACGCTGGTGTTGCCTTTGCCATCCGTAATGACATTGTTGGACGTCGGCCCTGTCTGCTGCAGGGTATCAATGATCGCCTGATGAGCCTCCGCCTGCCTCTTTGGGGAGACCAGTTCGCCACCATCATCAGCGCCTAAGCTCCCCCATTGACGAGCTCTGATGTGGCGAAGGACAAATTCTACGAGGACCTGCACGCCTTGCTGGCGACTGTGCCGAAAGAGGACAAGTTAATTGTCCTTGGTGACTTCAATGCCCGCGTCGGGACGGACCACGCTGCCTGGCAGGGAGTGCTGGGTCCCCACGGTCTCCGTAGCTGCAACGATAACGGCCTCCTTCTTCTGCGCACGTGTGCGGAACACCGTCTCCTGCTGTCCAACACCTTCTTCCGCCTTCCGACGCGGGAGAAGGCAACGTGGATGCACCCTCGGTCGCGGCGCTGGCATCTGCTGGACTATGTTCTCGTCCGGAGGCGAGATCGACAGGACGTGCTGGTAAACAAGGCGATCCGCGATGCCGATGGTTGGACAGATCACCGCCTCGTCATTTCTCAGATGAGGCTCCGACTGCAACCCCGACGAAGGCCCCAAGGTAAGAGGCCGCCATGTAAGTTAAATACTCTTTTATTAAATTTGCCTGCTCACTGTTTTGATTTCAGCAACCAAATAACCGAGAAACTGGAGGACCTGCATGCTCCAGATGATAACGCTACCGTGGAGACACGATGGTGTCAACTGCGAAATGTCATCCAGTCCACCGCCCTCGATGTACTCGGACGCGCACACCGTCGACACCAGGACTGGTTTGACGACAATGACGCCGAGATCAGCAACTTACTCGCGGAGAAGAATAGACTACACAAAGCCTACATGGACCTTCGGACTGACGCCACCAAAGCAGCCTTTTTCAGATGCCGGCGCCTTTGTACAACAACGGCTGCGGGAGATGCAGGATGCCTGGATGATCCAAAAGGCTGAGGAAATCCAGGGGTATGCGGACCGCAATGAAATGAAAAACTTTTTCAAAGCCATCAAGGCCATCTACGGCCCGTGTATCAAGGGGTCCGCACCGCTGCTCAGCTCTGACGGCACAACACTGCTGACAGAGAAATCGCAAATTCTGAAGCGCTGGGCCGAGCACTTCAGAAGTGTCCTTAATTGCTCATCAGCCATCTCCGATGCTGCCACTGACCGGCTCCCTCAAGTGGACACGAACAATGACCTAGATCTGCCGCCTTCCCTACCAGAAACCATCCGGGCCGTGCAGCAGATTTCCAGCGGTAAAGCACCGGGATCCGACGCAATCCCACCGGAAGTCTACAAGCACAATTGGCCCCGGCTGATGGCAGAACTCACAACACTCTTCCAGGAGATGTGGCGCCAAGGACAAGTTCCTCAGGATTTCAAAGACGCGACCATCGTCCATCTCTACAAACGGAAGGGGAACTGGCAACTATGTGATAATCACAGAGGCATCTCGTTGCTCAACATCGCCGGGAAGATCTTCGCCCGTATCCTTCTCAATCGTCTTAGCGGTCACCTAGAGCAAAGCCTGCTCCCGGAAAGCCATTGTGGCTTCCGCCGACACCGCGGAACAACCGATATGATCTTTGCCGCCCGCCAGCTACAAGAGAAGTATCAGGAGATGCGAGCTCACCTATACACTACCTTCGTGGATCTAACGAAAGCCTTTGACACGGTGAATCGTGACGGACTGTGGAAAGTCATGCAGAAATTCGGCTGTCCTGAGCGGTTCACGCACATGGTGCGTCAGCTTCATGACGGGTTGACGGCGCGCGTCACTGACAACGGGATGGTATCCGAAGCATTCGCAGTGACCAACGGAGTGACGCAGGGCTGCGTACTGGCCCCCACCCTCTTCAGTCTCATGTGCTCGGCTATGCTGATGGACGCCTACCGTGATGAGCAGCCTGGTATCCGCATCGCCTACAGAACTGACGGGCAACTTCTCAACAGTCGGCGTATGCAGGCTCCAACGCGCGTGTCTACGACTACAGTCCATGACTTGCTCTTCGCGGACGACTGCGCCCTTAACACCATGACGGAGGAGGACATGCAAAGGAGCATGGACCTCTTCGCCGAAGGCTGCGCTGATTTCGGATTAACAATCAATACAGCCAAAACGGTTGTCATGCACCAGCCGCCACCCAGCACGGAATACAATGCTCCCCAAATCAATGTCAACGGTGCTCAACTCAAAAACGTGGAAACCTTCGCTTATCTAGGAAGCACGATGTCGTGCAACACGAGAATCGATGACGAGGTTGCCCGACGGATCTCTAAAACTAGTCAGGCCTTCGGCCGGCTGCAGGCCTCCGTGTGGAATCGCCACGGTATTCACCTGAACACCAAACTGAAGATGTACAAGGCCGTCATCTTGATGACACTCCTTTACGGGGTGGAAACCTGGACCGTCTACTCGAACCAAGCCAGGAAGCTGAATCACTTTCATCTCAGCTGCCTCTGCAGAATACTGAAGCTGAGATGGCAAGACAGGATCCCGGACACGGAAGTCCTGGAGCGGACCGGAATCCTGAGCATCCATGCCATGCTGAGGCAAATGCAACTGCGATGGAGCGGCCACCTGGTAAGAATGGACGACGAGCGACTACCCAAACGACTTTTCTACGGTGATGTCGCTACGGGTTCTCGCCGGCAGGGAGGTCAAAAACGACGCTACAAGGACACTTTGAAGAAATCGCTGAAGCAAATGCAAATCAACTCGGTGACCTGGGAGGACCTCGCCCAGGATAGACCGGCATGGAGAAGATCAGTGAAGACTGGTTCAGCAATCTATGAGGCCAACTGGATCGCCGCCGCCAAGGCCGAAAGAGCGGCACGAAAGTCACCAGCGCCCCGGACCAACACCACCAATGCCCAGGCCCTGCCAACATGCCCACGCTGTCAACGCATCTTCCGCGCGCAAATCGGCCTGGTTGGACATCTTCGGACGCAATGCACCAACCATCCGACAATTCCAATTTCTATGTCAAATTCAGCCAACCCTCCTTCTGACTCTCCCACCCTCACTCCTGGAATCAATTCCGTTACTCCCACCATCATAGAGACCACATTCATCTACTCATCGCCTGTGACCCCCACCACCGCAACCACCACCGCCTTCGCCTTCACTACCTCCACCACCACCACCATCAGCGATGGGGAATCTCTCCTAAGCTGTACTCAATGTGACCGCACATTCACCTCACGCATCGGCCTGGTCGGTCACTTGCGAATACATCGTACAGAGACCGGTGAGCCAGTGCATGGAACACCATCAAACAGCAGAGATCTTCGTCTCCACTGCCCTCACTGTCCTAGCGCATTCACTCATCGCATGGGCCTATTCGGTCACATGCGCATCCATGACAGCGGAATACACCACAATGCCGACAACACCGATACACCATGCACATCCTCCGCTCCTGCCATTCTTAGCGCCCCTGACGCCCCCACTACCATGAATGACATCCTCCCAGCCTCTACCGATTTCTCCTGCCCACACTGCGCCCGCACCTTCAACTCACGCATCGGCCTGGTCGGTCACCTGCGAATCCATCGCACGGAGGCTGGTGAACCAGTGCCTGGGGCTCCGAAATACAGTCAACGCGCCCGCCTTCACTGCCCTCACTGCTCCCGCACATTTACACACCGCATGGGCCTATTAGGACACATGCGCCTCCACGACAACCTCCGGTAAACCACCGGATGCTAAGCTACATCAGCGCACACTACCTACACCAATGCATTGACAACACCCTCACAATCACCATTTACCAGAGTATATCACGGTTTACTAGAAACCGTGGCTGGGAAGTCTGCCAATCTGACGCTTCCACCAGACCACGCCGTCGGCTCAGTGTATGTGCTGTGTGTGTCGAGTGGCTAACCAGTGGACTGGGAGTCAGACGGCGATGGCTGCTCCATATCCCCTGAGATTGTGAATCCTGGTGTGTGCGTTATGGGGGCCAGGTCGTGCTGTGGCGCGCGAAGACGGTACGCTGATCCGTCAGCCAATGCGCCCACTCCCACATCAGGCAACTGACCGGCTTGGACAGTGTCTGATAGTGGGGGTTGGGGAGAGAGTGAGGTCGACAGCTCAGCGCATATTCCTCACTATAAACAATCTGACGCGCTTGAAACTATCACGGTGCGCTAAAAGCCGTGGCTTGGAAGGTTGCCAACTGACGGGATAACTTGAACCGCATGGTCAGCCCAATATGTGTTTGTGTGGAGTGGCTGACTGGCGGACTGAGAGTCAGGCTGCAATGGCTCCTTCTTAATGTGGTCTTTATGACACCCCCACTCTGTTGGATCCGAGCCAGGTGTGGTGGCACGCCCAGGGGCGGCTCCGGCCGCGCCAGCCACCTGCGCCCTCTCCCATCTCCGGTCTTCTTGACCCTGTCTTGACACCGGGCTCAGGTGGGGGAGGAGGAGAGAGTGTGGTAGATGCAGCGAAAGTCTACTATCACTTTAAACTAAATCACGTGCAAGTCACCGTCCCTGCACCACCTGGTGTGGAGCATACGGTGGACCTCGTCGAAACCGACGGTCGAACTGTCAGATGACCCAATGACCCAAAATCCGTTTTGGTTACCTAAAGAGCCGCCAATTGCCACTACGAAACCCTCATCCTTAACCAGAACTGGATATTGGGATATGGAAAAGTGAAAAAAAACAGGAAAGGATTATACCTTCTTCAGGAAGAACTATTTTATTCAAGAATCTCCTACAGGACTAAAAAATGACGCAAGAAAGTAACCGATCTGCCTCCTTCACAAGATCGTCGATGAACTCAAAGCGATGCCTTTCTCACACCCTAGTATGCAATTCTTCTCGACCGTCAACGCCTACACCCAGACAGTAAAAACCGGGTGATATGAGCAAAAAATGCAATCAGACTCAACACTCCCCTTAGTCAGCAGAACATTACCGACATAGACCAATGCTTGCCTATAAGCCATAATCAGCCAGCCATACCCAGCCACAGGTGTATCAACACCTGAGGTTTGAACCCGCAACCTGCTGCCTAGAGGTCCGCGCCGAAGAAGAGCAAACTGATGATTGCCGGTAAACGCAACAAGATGAATCCCATGTAGTCCCCTGCGCTATATCTTTCCTCCCCTTCCCCTAGAACGGCTTTACCAAACGCTCACTGCCACCTAACACACTGTTTCTTATCATCCTTCGCCTATGCACACATCTCACATAACGACAGTTCGACCGACATAGTCAGACGATGTCCACCGTATGCTCCATGGAAGGGTGGTGCAGGGACGGTGACTTGCGCGTGAATTAGTTTAAAGTGATAGTAGCCTTGCGCTGCAGCTACCGCACTCTCTCCTCCTCCATCAACTGAGCCCGGTGTCAAGACAGAGTCAAGAAGATCGGAGGCGGGAGAGGACGCAGGTGGCTGGCGCGGCCGGGTCTCCTAAGCCCTAGCCGCCCCTAGGCGTGCCACCACACCTCCCATGTTCGGCATTTGTTAGCGGAGCGCAACCCGAATAACACATGCCGTGCCCTGATATAGCCCCCGTGTTGGTCCAACGCATCGACTACGTGGCCCGTTTAGGGGGCACACATCTCACAAACACACTCACACAAACATTTTAAATTGCTATTACGTTCCAACGTTTCCCTATAACTGTACTGGTCTGAAGAGAAGTTATTGAAAGCAGCGCGTATGCTCACCAGATCGTCTTTTGAACCCCATTAAGTAGCTGAGATGACGGAGGTTTGGTCACTGGAACAATACATTAGTTAGCACTATCCAACCAAGCGTCACACACAAAAAACAACACCAAATAGAAGTGACGGGGAATATCCACGAAAGTGTATTCCAAACGTCGGATGTGTAAGTTAATTGTCGATAGAAACGAAAAGGTGGGTTCCAGCAATCAGTCGGAGCACTGTAACAAAAGATTTATTCACCTGACGTTTCAAACTCACAGTCAAAAAAATTGGATAAGGGCAATGGTTTTCACAAGTGTTGCAGTATAGCTAGAATACAATTGCCATGCCACTGAATATCTGTAAAGATTGTGGCTCCTGCGTTAATCGTTGGGCGTTGCATGTAGTATGATAGTGGATTAATTGCTCGCAGCCGAATCATTGTATAACCCATGTGGGTTCCTGAGTAATTTAACTCACTGATTATGACACTAAGAATAGTGCTACCCCACCCCACATGGCTAATTACTCTGTCCAGGCAAAATATAAGCACAGAATACGTAGCCGAGGGTTCATTGCGCCTTTTAATTAGCTACGAACAGGATAACCATGATTCAAGAAGGTTGCGACTCATGCGGTCGGTACCTCTCGCGAGCATCTCCGCCCTCTCGTTCACGCAGATGAAGATCGCCGGCAAAGACAAGGGAGACTGGATGGCCATTACTGACTTATTAGCCGTCATCAGCCAGTAATACCCAACCACAGGTGGTGCCCCACCCGAGGATCGAACCTGCGACCTGTTGGCCTGAAGTCAAATGCTCTAAGCATTTAGCCATGGGCTCGTTTTCTTGCCGGTTTCGTTTACAGGGCTCACTCTTCCTATTTTGTCTTGGGGCTCACTATCGAGCCCCGCCATCAACTGCAGATAGATTAATATTGCCGGCAAAGACAAGAGGGACTGGAATAGCCATTTCTGGCTTAGTAGCCGTCGTCAGTAAGCCATACCCAACTCCAGGTGGTGTCTTACCCTCGCTCGAAAATTGCATGAGAAGGCAAGACCGGTGCGATGCACATGCGACGGAAGATAACGTCTACTTTCAAATACTAGACTGATCACCAGCATAAATCTGACCACGATAAAAATTCTTAGGGAAATCAGCATCTATGAGCGGACAAACTGCAGTTAACAGATGAAATCCTAGAATGGGTATTTTCTTGATTGACCTCCGCCTATTCATGGATTTTTTTGTAGATCATATATAAAAAATGCCCTAACTTTTTTCATTTATTTTCTTGAGTATCTATGTTTTTGATAAAAAAATTATATAGTTATTTTAAAGTTTAAATAGCAACCCAAAAGTGCCTTAATATATGGTTAATTTAATTACTTTTCACCTTGGTAATAGTAAAAATTGTAGCTGTAAGCGATATATGTTAAGGTTAATGTTGTAAGATGACTTGGAAAAAATAGCAATTTTTTAAGATGATATTTTAAGACATACTTGGTGTTTGAACATTAAAATACACAGTTATAATAGTTTTAGAGGGTTCTCCAGGAAGCGCGGATTTCAGTTATTCGCGGGTAGCTGTGGTCCGTAGCCCCCCCGGATACAGGCGGTCAAATGAACTAGCGAAGACTGCTTCAGCAAAGTCCGCACGCAAAGCAGACTGGCAATCAGCCTACAGTGCCTGGGAACCACAGCACAACTCGGCCTTCCTATTTCCGTGTCTCTAACGATAAACTTTCCCAGTCGTAGTTCTAATCAGGCAAATTTTTAGCAAGTTTTACTTAAAGAGGGCATTTATGCCGAACAGATAATCGTTTTTTTATAAAAAATGACATCCTACACCATCTCATTTTTTTCGCTGTATTTTATTCATATTTTCTCAAGACCTCTTAGTTTTCTTCTCGCACATGGTTCTCCCTTCGGTGACCAAAGATGTGAATTGTGCGCAACGCTCAGCGCAGCATTACGACGCCAGGATGCCAGACATATTGTAGGTTAATCATTTGAGCACAGGTAATCTAGTCTGAACTTTATACGCGCGCAAGAGCGGCAGTTGGATGACAGTTAGAAGATCTAAACGGACAGTGAAATATGTGAACCTTAAGGGGGTCTAAGTGATGTTTGTACTCAGAGAACTTAAATCAGCAAGCCTGGTTTCGCTTAGGAGGAAAGAGAGGAAAAAACACCAACACAGGTCACGTATTCTGTACCGAAAGTCGGTGGTGATCAGAGGCCTAGACACACTGCAAGCTCTGGGCGGTGAAATCGGACCATCAAATATCTTGAGTCAATGTGGCTCCAATTTTAATCTAAATGGCCAATGGCATGAACCATCCAGGAGGCGTGTGAAATCGATGTTGGCAGCATGTAATTGGGAAGTATTGGAATCAGTGCAAAAGAAGTTCAGCAGCTACTGGAAAGAAAGATGCACCCCAAATAACCCCTCGGTCAGAACAGTCCTATATTCTTTAGAAGTAATCTGCGGAGGAGTTGGACACTATCTTCTCTGGCCTATTTTTCGGTGGTATATACAACCAGACTGCGTCTATTTAAGGCAATTGCCTTTAATTTGGTTAGTCGAAAAGTTTCCATTCTGCTGGCGTAAAACGCTGGAAATTGAGTATCCGAAGACTTCTTCTGCGCCAGTTACCGTGTATAGATAGAAGCAGAACATCGTCTAAGCTATTTTTTTATATCCCAGGAAATAAGTCAACATGGGACAGTGGTGCCCTCCCAGTCATCACATTAGTCTCATATGGACGTTGTGACCATTGTGCTAGTATCATTAGTATTATAAGTTCAATAAGGTATCGAAAAATAAACTTTATTTTTATTTGTGTGTCAGTAGATGTTATTTCTGATTAAAGTATTTATTATAATCATGCCTTCACATTTGGGCTGTCCCGCTTCAAACTCTACCTAAAAGATCAGTTATTCAATTATAAGCGAGTCCTGTCCACAATTCCTACTTTAAGTCTATACCGAGAGGAACAATAAACCAGGCCTTGTGTGAAGAAATCACCCAGGATGGTTGAGAATACAGTTTCAGATGCTTGTATCGGAAAGGGAAAATCTATGAAGACAATCTTCACGGCAAAATGGGTAACTCGTGCTTTCTCAATAATTAACCACGCACACATCATGCTACGTATTTTAAATAAGTAGCAATTATTAGGAAGTTTCACTCACCGATTAGGTTACCGAACAGGCTTGTCCGGTTGTGCCTTGGGGCTCAATCTAGGGCTCTCACGTGCTTTCGCGAAGCGACTCGTAACATATGCATCGATGGAGTACCAACAAAGACGAGGGAGACCGGAATGGCCCTTTTTGGCTCCCTTTTGGCTTCTGCTAACTAACCCAGCGAACTGCGAGGACCTCGCCCCAGGCGGGCCGACCTGGAGAAGAGCATTGAAGACTAGTGCAGCAATCTACTAGGCAAAACAGATCACCGCTGCCAAAGCCAAAGAGGTGGTTTGCAAGTCACACACCTTGGATTCACGAAGAACAAACTCAACGCCTTCCGAAAGGCTCATGCTGCCAACGCACATTCTGCGCACAAATCGACCTTGTCGGACATCTCTGGACGCCTACCGGACAATCTCAACTGCTACATTCACCAACGCTCCTATCGTCGTCCCGGCTTCTAACCCCACGACAACGATCACCCCGTCACCAGTGATCACATTCCCGAAGTCTAACCGTCCTCGCTCACCGGTAACACCCTCCCTGCCGTAACCCCCGCGTCTATCACAGTGGCCTCCACCAACACCATAACTTCCCTCAATTCCACAACCACTGGACTACTTCCGACCTCCCGTCAATTGCTACGCACAACCTTACCACCACCAGCAATGGGGGCTGGATCCAAACCTGTCCTCATTGCGATTGCATATTCAACTCGCGCATCGGTCAGGTCTATAACTTGCGAATCCATCGCACTGTGACCGTGAACCAGTGCTTCGAGCCCCAAAATCAACTTAACGAATCCGCCTTCACTGCCCGCACATTCACTGGCCGCATTAACCTTTTTGGTCAGCTGCGCATCCACGAAAAAAGCAGCTCACCACAAGACCGGCACTCCGAACCTAGCCCGCATACCAGATAACTCTCTCATCTCCAAAACTAAAGACTTCCCATCCACCAGAGCAATCCCCATGATAATTTCCAACATCTCAATCAACTCTTCAAACGACAACCTATCCTGCCTTCATTGCCACCGCACATTTCCATAATGCATTGGCCCAGTCGATCAACTGCGAATCCATCGCACTGAGACTGGCAACCTAGTGTCAGGAACACAAAAAGGCATAAACCACCCCCATGTCAACGGTCCGCCCTGTCCACGCACATTTGCTTGACACATGAGCCTATTAGGCCAGATGAGCCTCCATGGAAACCTGCCATAGAACACCGCCGGCTATATCCCACCACTGCTCTTCTCACCAGCATCTAAATCACATCGGGTCCTTCTCCATGTGGCTCCTCTGCTGCGTTTGTGATCCCGACCTGAGACTATCGTGATGTGCTAAGCACCGTGGCTTGGAAGGTTGCAAACCGACGAGGGAATTCAGACCTCGCAGTCTACCCAGGGTGTGTTTGTGTGAAATCGCCGAGAGTCAGACTACCATACTGCCTTCCTTACGTTACCTCTGGCACTCTCATCCCCTTTTGTTTGAATCCTGGTGCTTGTGTTTGGGGAGCCAGGTCGTGTACGCGATAAGTGCAAACGAGGTTATTAAGCATGTCAACAGCTGTGTTTATTCCCCGCACCAGTTAACTGACCGGCTCAGGCAGTTGCTGGGGCCTGAGAATGGAAATAGAGAGTGTGGTCAACGGTTCAGCACATATTCCTCATAATAAACAATCTGACGTGCCTGGAGTTAACACACTGTGCTAAAAGTCGTGATTTGGAAAGCTGCCAGCTGACGGGATAACAGGGACCACGCAACGATCCCAGTGCTCGCATCTACTTCTTCTCGACGTACCAAGCAGTCGGCCTAGTGTGTGTTTGTGTGGAGTGAACGACTGGCAGACTGAAGATCAGGCTGCAATGGCTCCTTCTTAATGCCGCCTCTACGTCACTCCCACTCAGGTGTGGTGGCACGCTCAGGGCGGCTCCGGCTGCGCCAGCCACCTGCGCCCTCTCCTGCCTCTATATTCTTGGCTCTGTCATGACACTGGCTCAGCTGGGGGAGGAGGAGGGAGTGCGGTAGATGCCGTGAAAGCCTATTCCCACTATAATCTTCTTAACGTGCGAGCTGCCGTCCCTTCGCCAACCGGTCGTGGTGTACACGGTGGATCTCGTCAAAACCTACGTTTGAGCTGTCAAATAGTCACTCTTTTTATCGAGTTTGCTTTATGCTGGCGGTCGGAAAGAAGCTCAGTCATAAGCCGACATTCGGGCATGGCTGAAATCTTGTGGGATTATAATGCATGGAAATTAATCTATCATCGCACCCAAGTAATCTTTTCTAATCAAAACTCCTTTCAGGATTTCGGTTAGCCTTACATATTATTCCACAGGCGCTTGATGTACCTTTATGTTTACAAGTAGAAATTATTTTTTAGTCCAGAATCAGATAAAAGAACCCCAGTAAGTTGCAGAATTTGGAAATGTGTCAACTGTAACTCAGTGGTAAAGTGCTCGGTGGAAATGAACGGCTTGCCGTAAAGCCATCGGATCTCACAAGCCACACACGTGTTGGGGCAACAAACTATTGTGTGATCCTACTAATCCGTCAATTAATGCTAACCCTAATGAACACAATAGATATGGTAAGGGTTAGGGCGGCGCTCTCCTTTCCTTCATTTAGCCTAACCCATAAAACCCCTATTACCACCAGTCACGTATTACAAGCTGACTTATCCTTTGTTGCATGTTGAGTCCTAGTATGGAAGTCTCCTGAAGTAAGCATTTAGCATTAGCCAAAAAAACATGTGTCCTAACAAAACGGGTTTCTTAAATCCCAAACTACTAAGGAAGGGTTGGGAACTAGGTATGCTCAGAGAGACTGAAGAAAACCTAAAGAACCCCATTTCCAGTAACATGATGTTTCAACTGTTTAGAGGCATCCGCCGTCAGAGAATGATCTAGTATCCATGGCATGGAATTGACCCATCCAATTTGCATGACAATCAGCAGTCGAAAGACTACAAAGTCATGTGAGGGAGATCTTGATGTAGGCATCCGCCAGGCTACCCCAAGCACCCTGAGACTCGCGATCAAGAACTTTACCGAATTCTGGTGCTGAGAGCTGCACTTGGTTGTGCAGAGGGAGGCAACTTTTTAAATTCAGTGTGATATGCTGGGTCGAAAACTTGTTCTCGGGATGCAAGATCTGCTGGCAATGAAGCCGCATTCTAAATGGTCAATTGGAAAAAAACTGCCATCCAACCGGAAGTAAACTTTTTTGTTTACTGGGTAACTGTGCTTAGGGCTATTAGCCTACGCAACGAACTGCACTGCAGATGCACCGGGCCAAACAGCGTGTCTAATCGGCTCACAGTACGCATTAGTCAGGCGCCGCAGAGTCGTTGTGAGGTCATAACAATTGGCGTAGAGTGGAAAGTAATGACGGCACGTCTATGACAGTTCGACCGTCGATTTTGAAGAGGTCCACCGTATGCTCCACACCAGATGGTGCAGGGACGACGACTTGTGCGTAAATTAGTTTTCAGTGATAGTAGCCTTGCGCTGCATCTACCGCACTCTCTCCTCCTCCTCCTCCTCCTCCTCCACCTGAGCCCAGTGTCAATACAGAGTCAAGAAGACCAGAGATGGGAGAGGGCGCAGATTGCTGGCGCGGCCGGAGCCGCCCCTGGGTGTACCACCACACCTGGCTCGGATCCCACGGAGTGGGAGTGCCATAAAGGCCACATTAAGAAGGAGTGAAAAGTTATGACGACAGGTCTATAATAAGACTTTCACGCCACATAAGCCACTGCGGCCAATCCAAGCACGATCTGATTGACGGACTCAGACTCAGTCCACTGGTGCACGAGGAAGTGAGTGAGGCCGCAACCGGTGCTGCGCCTATACCGCGAGACAAACGACAGTCGAACTGACGCTCTGAGCTATCCGATTGGCGGTGCGGAGCGCTGGCTACGTCGGACACATCCGGTCTCATGTCCTAGCACTCCAAATGGTCTTGCCGCGAGTTAGCTCTCTTAATGACCATCCTTGACTGCACTGCCATGTCCATGGAAGACTTGACTTATTGCCAATGTTAAAAAGCTGCGCACGTCAAATCGAGTAGTGACAAAAAGAAGCATACAGAATGCGAAAGTCAGGAAGATCCTACCATAATTACGAGCAGAAGCTGAAAGTGCCAAGGCGGAGTTACTGTACGGAAGATCCAGCCTGGATTACGATCTGACAGTTGTGTTTAACGGGCATCCTCCCATAATAACCGCAACTAAATTATGAATTACTGTATCAATGCGCAGTGGATTATGTGGGCAGGTAGGATACAGTGGAACATGTCCCAATGATCCACCGTCTCTAGGAATCTCCATTAGAGTGTGAAGCGACGCTGATGCTTACCTCCCACTACCGGGGGTGTAAAAAGGATACCAAAGGACGGTATATAGCAACAGCAGCCAACCCCTTGTAGGATAAACTTGCGCGAACATCTGTAACACAGTCTGTATCATACTGGACAGCCTTACAGACTCACAATGCACATGCAATGATCGGAAAGGCTGATCAATACCCAGCGAACTAACCACATTCGAGGAGATAAATAGTGATAGTGAGATGCTGTAAAGTACTGTAAATAAAAGTACTGTAAAGTGAGATGCTGTAAAGTAATATTTTGGAAGAAAGATTTAGGCGATGGGGAGATAAGGAGCCAGCGCTTCACCTGCCCGAAAATTTGAGCTCACGTGAAACGATTGGTCCTAGGAGATGGCGGCTAGGCGCGTCCATGTTGCCTCTACCAGAAGCTGAAAGAAATTTAAACAAAACCGGAAGGAAAATATGGGCCCCAATAGGCGATTTTCAGGCGAAACTGTCCTTATACTTGACCGGCGGATTGTTGAACGCAGGATTGACCGTGTTTGAGGGAGGTGGGAATGATAGCTATAACCAACAAAGGCTGGTGATACTAGAGTAGCCATTGCCATCGTATTAGTTGGCATCCGTCCATCAGACTTCAACAACAGGTCTCAAAATCCCGGGGTTTGTGGAAAGCTAACACGCTGGAAATGGCCATCCAAGTGTCCATATTTTTGCTGGTACTAATTACCAATGAATGATTTGTTGTTAATTTTCCACACGCCTCATTAGCCTGCTGCCCAACAACTCTCCTTCATCAAACCGCTGAAACAGAAGGCAGAGGAAAAGAGCGTAATGATGCATTCTAACTCTGCACATCCAGCGAAAAAAGAACATATGGGGATATTCAAGGTTGGACCGAGATTCGACCAATCTGATAGCGTCCTTGTCTGGCTAATGTGTCAGCACGACTTCTGGCTCATCTGCCTGGTTTGGTAATCCTCCAATCCCGTGGAGAGCTGGCGCGACCTCAGCAAGTGGATGACATGTGGGCGGCGTCCCAACAGTACTGATCTTCTTTACGCAACAGCCCGGATGTACTCTAAACCCAAGCTACAGGACAAAGCAGAAAGGTAAATGTACACCCTAACTTCATGGTTGATTAAGGAGCGTTAGTTCCCTATGTGAACGAAACGTTAGACACCTTCCTGGACGTAGATGGCGGAAAAGTGGTTTGCATGCAGGAAACGAAGCCGAAACAGGCAGACCTACATAAGTACAATTTGACTGGATCGTGAAGGACAAGGCGAAACGTTTCTGTCTCTAGTCATAAAAAGCTTGCCTATCATCGGGTCACAACCTCAGAGGGCCCAGTCACCCGATCAAGCATGAAGAAGCTGTGAGTTGGTATACCGGGTCAGAATTGAAAAAACTCGACTTTTCGCATTCGCAGTCACGGTTAGGAGGGCCCTCTCCCAGACGCTGACCGAATGAAAATAGTAATGCTCGTGATTTTTTTGCGGATGAATTGGTTATTCCAGAAGAACAAAACTGAGCTCTCAGTCAAAGACACTATTATCATAAGAAAACACGAGCATATCAGGAACCTGAATAAGTCAGTGACCACTCTCCCAGGTAAAACCCCAGGAGTTAACTCTACCCGTCGTTTTCAGGACATTCTCTCCTCTGAGCTCACCTGTATGGATCTAGCTATAGCCTATTACCATAATTGGAGGTATACGGACGTTATTTTAGTAGAGAATGTATGAATTAGGCTTAAAACATATTGGCAAGAACAAGCCAGGCGGGCGTCTGCCTCATAGAGATGACAGTAATATATGGGGCAAGCAAAGTCATATCTACCAGTCCATTTTTTAATTTATCGGTCGACGTTGACGTCTGTGGTTGGTAGTACGTGCGCAATGCGGCTGGGTGGCATGGCCGGACGAAACAGAAATATCACCAGACAAGTAGCCGGGCTCTAATGTGCACACAAGAATGTGTCAGACAGATGTTACCCTGAAACGGGGGGCAAGGTGACACAACTGCTCAAATTCAATGAACAGCGACAACAAGCTCGCATGGTGTGTTGACGTTGTGTAATGGAGCAGGTATACGCTGCCCTCACTGCCATCGCGCATTCACTCACTGTATGGGCCTGATCGGTCACATGCGCATCCACGAAAGTGGAATCCCCCGCGATCCCAGCGCATCTTGCGCACCAATCAACGCAATCCATTTTCCTCCCCTGAGCGCGGCTACCAGTACCAGCAACACAACCCCACAGACAAAGCACCTCCCAACCTATACTGTCTTAATTATCACCGCACATGCACATCACACATAGGCCTGCTCCGTGACTTGCAAATTCATCCCACGGAGATTGGTCAACCAGTGACATGAGCACCAACATACACCCGCCTCAACTGTCCGCACAGTCCACGCACATTCACAACCCCTATGGGCCTATAAGGCCACATGCGCCTCTATGAAAACCTACGTTAAAACACCACCGACCATACCAGATTACCAAATCTCTCCTCACCAGCCTTTACACCACATAGGGGCACACTCAGTACCAAAAAACACGTGTTTGCAACCAGCACATCTCATGGAGAGGGAAGTATGACTCTTAGTTTCTTCTCAATGTGGCTCCTCTGCTGCATTTGTGATCTGAGCCAGAGAATATCACGTTGCACTAAACACCATGGCTTAGAAGATTATCAACTGACAAATAAACTCAGATCTCATAGTCAGTCCAATGTGTCTTTGTGCAGTGGCCGACTGGTGGTCTGAGAGTCAGCCTGCAATGGCCCCTTCTTAATGTGACATCTGGCATGCTCAGATATACGAGATTTGATCCACTCAACCCCCCCTTTGTGATAAATCCTGGTGATTTTGTTTGGGGGGGGGGGTGGACAGGTCGTGTAAGTGGTACGCGCAGACGAGGTCATCAGCAGCTGCGCCCGTTCCCGTACCAGTCCACTGACCTGCTTGGACGGCGGTTGGGACCTGGGAATGGGAATAAAGAGTGAGGTCGATTGCTCAGCGCACTTTCCTTAACAAAAACAATCTGACGCGCTTGAAGCTATCACGGTACGTTAAAGCCATGGCTTGAAAGGTTTCTAACTAACGGGATAATTTGGACCTCGCGGTCAGTTTATTGTGTGCTTGTGTGGAGTGGCCGACTGGTTGACAAAGTCAGGCTGCGATGGCTCCTTCTTATTGTGGCCTTTATGGCACTCCCACTCAGCTGGGCTCCAGGCCAGGTTTGGCGGCACGCTAAGCTGTGGTTCCTGGCGTACCGGCCATATGCGCCCTCTCTCGCCTCCTGTCTCATTGACTTGGTCTTCACACAGGACGCAGCGGAAGGTAGACTAATACACCTGCTCTTTCGGGGCATGTGCCTTCATCTGCTTTTCTTGTAAAAAAGAAATTCGTCCGCTTAATGTCGTTCTTGATAAACTGAGTTTGATTGGCAGTAGCTGTCTTGCTGCATGACCACGTATCGGCCACAGGGATCTGAAATCAGAGCTTTGTTTATCAAAAAATAAAATATGAGAAGAAGGAGCCTCGACCTCTGTAACAATAATTTTATTTGTTCGACCTTTCAGGTTCCCTCTTGAAAACTAACGGGTGAAAGTGGCAGGCACTCAAGCGTGTAGCTAAGATGCAGTTGCTACCCCAGCACAACCCTGTCAAAATTACTAGCTACCTTCTTCCTCGAAGACGTTCATGGTCAATGCAGTGACTACTTGGTTGCTCATACCTGAGTCATTAATCGTCGTGGTTTTATGCCAGTGTATTCATTGGATATGTTGATTACTCGGTTATTCATCCGATCAACACTGTCATCAGAAGCAGTGCTACCTCGCGTGTTTCCAACATAACTAGATACTCGGTGTTTGTTGAGGGACTGCGGGCAGGAAAAACATGACAAAAGAGCCATTGACTTGCCTTTGTCACCTATTGAGGGTATTTCGGTCTAACTCAACGGTTCGACCCAGTCCCGCGGAATGAGTCATGACCTGAATATTCCGGAGAGGGACAAACGCGCAGCCAATACCGAGCTTAAAGAATGATCCCCAAATCCGGCACAAGCGCTTTTACGTAATGGCGCTCAATGGACACATTGGGAGGTAAAACAGTGAGCTAGAGGGCAGAGTTACCTTCGACGGCTGTTCAGAACGAATTTCTGCCTTTGCGATTCCGTGAAAACTTGCATACAAAGACTAGAAATTCGACCGGACAAAAATTTTGCACAGCGCTCACACTTGGCATTGGTGTCTCGAAAGCCAGCAACCGTCTTTTTGATTCACGATAGGGAAGCTGGTTAGAACGAGAAATAGATAGATCGATAGAGAAGAGAGAGAGAGAGAGAGAGAGAGAGAGAGAGAGAGAGAGAGAGAGAGCTCGCTTATTTGTGAAACCAGTGCTATTTGTTTATTTGTCTAGATATGTGCGCACGTAGTCAGTAGACATCACCACTAATTAACACGGCCAAACAAAGATGAGGTCTCACGTTCACTTGGTCAGTTGATAAAGCTTCTGCGTCAACACAGACGAAAGTTCATGGATGAATTCAGGGGATGGGGGGGGGATGAATGGCAGACTAACTTAAAAAAGAACACATGGTGTGTAAACCTGTTAAAAGTCTAAGCGTGAGACTAACTTCTTCACACGCGTCCTCATGGGCCAAGGACAGTTGACGATGTGATTTGAAAGCCAGGCTTTGTCCTTCACATCCCTCCAAAATTTGTGCGAAACAGCACTGACGGTCACCTGACACTCAGCTGTTAGCTTGACAGTTGCGTGAACAAAGCTAACTACCCAGCCTAATTTCTTTCGACAAGTCGTACCTAAGGCTTGGAGATCATGAGTAAGAAACTCGTCTCGACGTCTGCATTGTCATGACTAGGTTATTGGTGAAATATATTGCTAGAGAGAGTCTGAAGTGTTGCTGGCAAGCGTCAAAATTACGTCCCTTTCGACGCTGAGCTCACAATGGATCATCAGGATCGTACTGGTCATTGGTGCATAAGACGGCAAAGAGAGAGGGACTAATGTTGGTGTGGTCGTACTCCTACTGTCACATGGGTGCCCCCTAAACGGGCCACATGGTAAATGTGCTGGACCAACACGGGGGCCAAATCAGGGTGCGGCAGGCGTTATTATTCTGGGACGCGGTCCCATAACAAAGGCCGAACATGGGCACGCGTAGGTGCAAGCTCATGCCACAGCCCGCCCTCCCACTCCGTGGAAGATGCTTTATCTGCGCCCGACCCCGCCTCCGGTCTCCTTGACTATGTCTTGACACTGTGAACAGACGAGTAAGGGAAGAGAGAGTGCGGTAGATGCAGTGCCAGTCTACTATCACCGAAAACTAATTTGCGCACAAGTCACCGTCCCTGCATCACATATGGTGAACATCATCGGAATACGACGGTTGAACTGACTGTGACATGGACGCATCGTCAAGCATCAAGCGTCAAGCGTCCTTTAGTCAAGCGTCCTTTAGTAAACCAGTTGCCCATCGGATTCCAATGACTGACCTTTCGATTTCGTATTCTGCAATTTTATTTGTTCCTAGTGTACCCATTGAGAAAATGAAAAAGGGAAAAATACTTATACTCACCGACAGTAGGAACTTCCAGCTACTTACGAGAATTACGGACTGTAATAAATTTCCTGTCTATAGTAGTCCAGCATGTAGTTTTCGCTGCAACCCTCTAAAGGGAAGCAAGTCTCCACTCACAAGATACCTGGTCAACGCATTATGGATGTCCCTGACCCACGGTACATTGGCCAGCACGTTCAATCTTCTCTCAGCTTGACCAGCTGCTGGTCTATGAGCCAGGGGGCGATTCTGGGAGAACCGTCCTTATAGCATGTAAACGCACTTATCAGCGTAGGATGAGATACTGACGCGACTCCCCAAGGGTTAGCAACAAATCAGACGTCAGGGAAGACAGATTGGGTTTGACCAGCAAGAGCTTACAAGAGGCTCCATGACCAGTTGCCAGAATTGGTCTTCTTAGGCAAGTGTCTGTCGCCAGCCTTTTTTATTGTTCATCCAGACGCGGAGTGTGAGCGGCTGCGACTAATCGATGAAGAGATAAATACTGATCGGCTTCACGGAATCACAAGCCGGAGATCGAGTCACGTGTGTGGGCGGCGGTTGCTATCCGTGAGTACGCACGGTTTGACAGGCAAAGGGCCTAACAATCGCGAGAGCGGACTGCACACACTCCTTACAAGTGTGAAATGATAATGACATACTACTAGTCAGGATTCGGAAGATTGTCAGCTGACTGTCTTCGTCCGCAATAGCGGCCAAGCTGATATAGTTAACTAGTATCGCCTTTAAGGCACTCGTTTTCCCCTCCCCTTATGAAAGACTAGACGCCCGTCCACGAAATGAAGCCTGGTACAGTTGGAGGTAAAAACCATGTCAGGCGTGACACACATCGAAAAGCCGAGTAGGCTTTTCAACCTTAAGTTGTCTTGCGTTTCTTTTGCCATTGGCATATGTTTGGTTCAGTAATATTGAAGTGAATTATGTGCTGCGCAAATCAGTCGAGTGTCCTCTGAGCAGTGTTGGACGCTGTTGATGGCAATGATTGATCTTCGGTACCCAGATTTCAAGGTTAAAATCCATCGCTACTTAAATTTATCAGCCCCTACTGCATAATTGAAGGCGAGTGTTTGCCTGTGAGTCATCCCAGCATTATATACCTAACTGACTATAAAACAACCCCAAGTAACACGGTATGAATTTGATTACTGATTTTGCTTTCTTACGTCAGGCCAATTATTTTCCCCTGAATGTGATGGGCGGAAACTATCCTTTAAATGGTGACCTTTTGCAATTGAACAACCATGTTTTTTTCTGCTCGCCATTCACATGAGATTTTTTATGTGTACATCGGTTAGCTAATATTTCACTTATTATAAACAAATTTTTACCCATCTTTGTTTATTTGAACTACAATAATGAGGTCATTTGAGCACGACGCTGGCACCATTTTGAAAGAAGTCAAATCAGGCCGACTCCTTCATCGATTATTCTTCATAATGTTGACAGTTGCGGTTTTGGCCATTATGTATAGTTTGGCATCTTTACGTGCCCATTAGTTTCGGAAAGGACGCTCCTACCTGTAAAATCTGCTAACTTGTTTCGAGGTCTGGACCAGAGCTTTAGAGGAGGGCTTCGGGATCGATATTCGCAAAGCATTCGACACAGTCTCGAACCAACGCCTTCCGCATAAACTAAGCCTCCTTGGCATCAGGGGAGATCTTTTAAGGTATATAATGACGTTTCTTATTGGCCAAAAACAGCGCGTCTGTATCGGAGAGGACATGCCGGACTGGGGGAATGTGACTAATGGTGTGCCTCAAGGCTAATTTCTGGAATCCTTACTTTTAATCCTTTATGTTCATTACAGCCTTCAGAAACTCGACTGCGGTAAAATAATGTTTGCCAACGACTTTAAGCACCGGAAAGTCATTAAGGGTCCAAATTAATAGGAAGCCCTTCAACATAACCTGCACTGACTACAAACGCAATCCGAGAAATGGCTTCTCGAGTTCGATGTGCAAACGTGTGCCATCCTCCATCTGCATCCAACCAACTGCCACTCAAATGAAAGCATGAGGGTATATCACCTGAAAGACTTTATTCTTCCCACAGAAACTTTGCAGAAGAATCTCGGTGTTTGAATACATAGCAGCATAAAACCAGCATTGCAGTGCACCAAGGCTGCAAACAACGCCATATGAGTAGTACATGCCATCAATAGGACGTTTGTAAGCTTTGAAAAAGACCTCTTTGGGAGAATTTGCGACATCTTTGTTTGGTCTCATCTAGAATATGGCATATAAGCGTGGCGACCATGGCTAAAAAGGAAAAAAACAACGCCCTACAACAAAGCTGGTAGAAAAGAATCCTACTGAGGAATACTGAACTGCCTTAATCTATACCCTCTGTGTTACAAACAACAAAGAGTTGATCGTATCCTGGTTTACAACAAAATACATGGCCTTGTGCATGGACTAAGCTTCTGGGACAACTTCCGTCCAATCTCTGTGGACACTCGATGAACTTACGCAAAAAAATGCGCAGGCTACACCTTTGCTCCGAAATTTTCATGCAAAGGGAATTGGAGAAATGGAAAAATTTCCTTCCATCAGTCGTGGAGTCGACTTCTCTGCAACTGATCAGAAAACGCTATGATGATTATACGCGTCCTCTCTATAGTCTGTACGTGAGCTAAATACCCCGTGAACCCAGAGAGTATATTTCAAAAGGCAATACTTCTAAAATAATGAAAGTACTATTTCAGTAGTGACATTTGTTTTCTGTATGTACAGCTATATCAAACGAACTGGCATGTAAATAATAAGGTTTTCAAAGGTATTGCCAATTATCCTTACCAAATAGACTGAATGGAGGACCTTTTTCTAAAAATTTTGGAATATTACTTTCAAATTAAGGCGTCTTTCTCTTATGCCCATATATTTGTAGGATGTCGCGTCTGCTAAAAAGTTACTTTTGAATGTTATCAGATATTGAAGTATTTCGAACTATGCCAGCTCTTATATCTTCTGATATAATGTATGCGCCTTTACTGGTTCATAAGGTTTCAAAACAGCTTCGACCAATGACAGTGCCCTTCCGGGTGCTCAAATTAAATATATATCTCTCTGTAGTATTTGTCTTTTTGTTACAATGAAGCGACCGATTGGAATGCACGGATATAAATTCAACGAAAATACAAAATTCAAACAATAAAAAACAGGCCCTGCAGAATGGATTGTAAACTGGGTGAAGGAAGACGAACTTTTCTACCGATACTAACCAACTTTTTGCTTAGAAAAAAATGCTAGATTCTATAGATGCATTGAAGATTCACCAAAATTATGGTAACTACTTACGTCCTCAGCCAGGTATGAAATTTTTTGAAAGCGTTTAACTTAAACTGTCAAGTGACCTACGAGATTTGGCTGTGAATCCCAGGTGTGTCGGTGCCTGAGTTTTGAGATACCATTGGCTGGCGTAGATGACTAAGCACAAAAGAGCTTTCCGGTATCTCCCTTTTCTTTGTCGATCAAGGTCGCTGATTTTACGAATATTCCTGTCAGTGGGGGTTCAGATTTTGGCGAGACTTGCACGAGCAAGGTAAATGGTAACCCAAACATGAATGCGATCCAAAGGGCAGCAATATTAGCACAGTATAAGTTGGACAAACAAACTGACACAATAAATGTTTGCGCTTATATGTTTTTCGATAAAATAAATATGTCTACTAGCTTTTAGAGAGCTGGTTCTGAAATTTGACCTAGGCTTCACTGAAACGCGTCCTTGTATAGCACAAAATAGCAGTACACGCCTGAAAGGATTGGTTCAATACGAGAATAAATACCACTATATTACGGGTGAAATTCATTCGGCCGCTTAATGAATACTCCTCACAGCCTTCATTGCATACTCACGCGTTGGTTGGTTGGTTTTCTTCCTGTCCCATCGCGTAAAATTCTCATAACATGAATTAGTCCTGTTGTTATTCGTCAACGACGACATTCTTCTATATGTCATCCTTTGAAAAAGAAACTGTCCATTCGGCAGAGGCTCAAAACAACCCGTATTCTGCAGTACAGCTAGGAGTGATGATTAAAGTAATTTCCACTTGACTTTTACTCTTCTTTATTACAATGGACAAAATGCATGACACGATGTATGATAAATAAACGGGGGTCAATCTTGAAATCATTCTTGCTTAAGCCCAGAGAAGGTGCAACCTGCGGTTCAAAAGGGCTGATCAAGTCACCCATGCAAGCGGTCTCATTTACTCCAGGCTTATTACTACCTGCAATTATCCAGCTGACTACTGCTAAACTGAGAATAAGGAAGCAGTCCGTTCAGTTTTGGAACAAGATCAGTAAGGATTTTATATTATGTGACCGCTAAAGGTAAGCAATATGAGTTAAAATTTCAGATTTATGCATCCAGGGGTTGATTTATGGTTACGTTGAGACACATGCAAGTAAAGAAGACTCATTCACGTCATTCTCATCTTTGTCGGCAATCGACCTAAAACATTGAATATTCATCAGAATTTGACCAAATGGAGTCTCAATCATGGTCATGGATTCAGTACACGAGAATCGTTACAAGTATTAAAATTAACAGATACTGAGAGTTTTCCATTTCTCTTATTATCGACGGTCGGCGAGAATGGCATATTCAGGAATAGCACAACGTACTCGTCGACCCAGGTAAAATACTTAACGAGCTTTTCTCCAACCATTTACTGTATGGACAGTTTTTACCACATTTCCGACATTTATCTAAATTTTTCTTCTGAGTATATGGTGTTCTCAAGGATTTATATAGAAGATAGAAAGGGTTAGCGATTTCATTGATGTTTTATTTGAGATAGTAACTGTAATAACTTAATTGTTTTTACAAAACAGAACCTTTGGATTTTTTTATTGATCTAAGTAATTCATGAACAACAAGTTAAAGTGCTAGTTTTACAGCTTGATTTTCTAAACCAATTCAGGTCTTTTAAACACTAGTTTCGACCTTACCGCTGCACATAAAAATTGCGGATGATTTTGTGCGCTTTAATTCTGCTCCTAGCACATGGTTGCTCGAGTGACAGATTGCTCCAAAAAGCTATCGAACTCTATTTTTTGGCAAAAACGGATTACACGGAAAGTTTTCGCATCGATTCACCTTTTTTTGATGGCCACCATACTTCAACGTTTTCAAAAATGTTTGAAGGAATAATTCTTGAAAACTTCAATCACAAAGATTTCGATTGCATCACAGACGTTTCGAGAATATTAAAAGGTCTTAAGAACAAGGAAACATGGAGCCTTACGTGTAAATATTCTAATTATTTCATACTCTTCACTTTAAATAAGTCGCCGACAGCTCTTCGAAAGTACCATCAGGTCTAATGGGAGGAGCGATTAAGTGGCTGGGCAGCTTTAACGAATGTCTTTATCCAAGAAATTTTATATGTTAAGCAACTATAGTATACAATCAAAATACTGTATGGTCAATGCCGACCTTCATTCATCGGTTCGTTGAGTATAACGAAAGTTTTTAATAATTAATTAACTGCGTCCCCCCATATAGCCCATACCACTGCAATTTGCGCTCTGTGTTCCGATGAATTGCTCGGAGGAATTCATTCAGATCCATTTAAATAGAGGTAATTAATGCAAACTGATACATTTCGACAAGCCTTAAACCATACATCTACCAAATCGCGGACAACAGTTCACTGCCGGAGAGAGAAGGAACGGGCAACGGCGGATGTATGGAAGATACTAGCGTTGTAAGTTTGAAATTGGAGCATTAATTTAATATAAATATCTGGTTTGCACTTATCGTTGTACTTGACAGTAAGAATCTTACTATAGTAGGCTGATCTATCAGACTGAACGTTGCTACCTACGTCACTGATAAGAATATTCCAGGCACTTTTATCATTTTTTGTGAGAAATTGGCATGCATAAAGCTAGTTTAAAACTGGAGAACCTTCGATATTGGTCCTTTATTTGATACACTCATCTCCTAAGTATTTGCGATGCTTATATTTCAGGTTATGCTGCTCCGTTCTCGGAACTCTTCTTGTTGCGTCCACAATAATTGAAATATACATATATTTTATCTGGCAAAGTCAACTTTGTCAAAATAATTTCAATGACGAAAGTCAAATGATCGAGGTGTTTGAAGGAGAAATTTCATCCCAGACAGAGGGAGAGGCCCTTCGTTTGCTGGAAGGCGATGCTTCTGAACAAACCTACCAGAAATACAGAAGTGGTTTGTACCGTTTTCCTGAAAAATCAATTACTTTTTTTAACCGAATTTCATTTATTTGAGAGATTAAAAACAGAACAAGTGGTTTTATTTGGGGAAATTATTTCTGAAATTATTACGTGCAGGACATGGTGTCAGGTGATTCGGACATGACTTTTTAGGATCGGACTCGAAATTTCAATGAACATTTGGGTCACAGAAAATCAACTACTGTGGAATAACCACGTAATGTCCATTATACAAACTAGTAGTAATAAAAGTAGGATACATATTATCTGGCTGTGTCACGCAGCAGCAGAAACATAGGCGAAACACGTCTCTGTGCTTTTAGTTAATACCTACGTAGGAAGTACGCTATAACGTCTTTGCAATATAAGATTCATACTAAATGTAATATTATTAGTTTGTAGAAGAGGCATTACGTGGTTATTTCACAGTGGTTGATTTTCTTTGACCAAAATGTTCATGGAAATTTCGGGTCTAACCTTAAGAAGTCATGTCAGAATCACCTGACAGCATGTCCTGCCCATAAGGATTTCAGAAATTATTTCCTGATTATTCTCTGGAGTCCATATACCAGAAACCGCATAGAGGAGGCTTGAAGACCCACCGAGGAGCCGAACCCCCCGTTGCTGTGTCACGCAGCAGCAGAAATATCGGAGGAACAGCGTCTGGGCTTTTAGCTAGTATTTATGTCGGAAGTACTGTATAAAGTCTTGACCATATAAGAGTCTGTGTATTTTCTAACTAGCATATCTGAATTGATAAAACACCAAATATGCACATGATTCCCAGCACATGATAATTTTTTGAAATTTTGAATTTTTTGTAGTTCTCTGCTTTTTTCCTCGAAATAGGCTGGATTCGGGCTAGAACCTTCACAACTCTCTTACTATGCTTTTCTCCCATTGAGAACGCGAGGAAAATATTTTCGTCCCAAAATCAATCACATAGACTTGCCTGTCTACATGGATTTCGAAGTCTTACAATGGCTTGGATTGTCCTCGGTCACACGTTTGCATGGTCTCTGCTCTATTCAAGTAAGTGATTAGCAGTTATAATTCAAAGCCGAAATTACTTGTTTAAATTTTAAAATTTTGCATGCTTATTGCGTGGTTCTTGAAATCAATTTCACTTGACACTGATGAAAGCCAACAGAAATCCTCCGCTGGATCATATATAATCCAGTATGAAACAAATATTTTCATACAGCATAAAATGAAAGAACATTGCGTTTTAATCACATTCTGAAAGCTATGTCTTTGGGGCATCACAAGTACCCAATGAGTTCGAACATAATGAATGTCGCCTACTGTTTGACGGCTAGGTAAAATGAACTACATAAATAAAACCAAAAAAATGCTAAAATCTCCGGAATGCTGGAAAATTTGCACATTTACACCTTGCGTATAGGAAGCTACCTATATATTTTTCGAGCATGTAAACTACCAGTTTAGTTGACGAAAGCAAATAAAACTAGAAGATGTTATTTTTATTTTGCTGTTTTCATTCGAAGCTTTAATGAAGTTGAGATTTCCTCGCTGTGGATAAGTGACTATACTTCATAGATGACTAGGACACCAACAAACACCAATATTTCTAAAAAAGCGTAGGCCACATAAGTGGATACACCTGAAGTCCGCTAAAGCTGGCGAGTTGTGCTTGGATACGCAGGTTTATAATAACCGTTTTGCTTTAAAACGTCCTTTTAACGTCCTTGACTATAGGAAGTAACTTAGGGCGGATATGTCCCCCAAAACAAGTTCCAATACACAACGAAAATTTTAATCGATGCACGCCATCCAAAATGACATAAACTCACTGCTCAAGGACGATTTATGAGCTTGGGATTAAATTCCAAACTGAGCGCTCACTGCTCCGTTCCAAATGCTAATTTCCATGTCTCTTGTTCTTGTCCAAACGCATTGTAAAAATGGAAGAATAAAGGCTTGTGGCACCCCGGGTTGATACACAGATGGTCAAACAAATTCTTTTAAGTCCTTGCTCCTGCTGGCGCGAGATTTTGATGGCTGACCTGCCAAGCACCTTCGGAATTGCCCATTGACAGAATGTTTGGGAGACTGCACAAAGTTGGAAGCGGATCGTTGTGTCGAACTTTGGTTATCAATCAATCGCAAGGTCATGTGGAGTAGACCAACTGGACGAGGAAGACGCTTGAAAATCGGCCAAAATTTTAATGCCTTTGCATGACTAGTATCAGCCAGGTGCCTCGAGCCTCACATGAGAGGCCGTCACTGAGCAGGTTTTCCAATCCCGCCACCCCCATGTTACTGAAGGATTTCCGACATAACCTTGGTGTTAAGAGTCTTTTGATGACCAACCACAAATGATCACCTTGACGTTCTCGACCATTGTCCCAACGTTACAGCCTGAATGCGTTCCCGAACCGAATTTATAAGACAAATTAAGGTATTGTCTCTTCCCTTTTATGCCAACATAAAAAGGACCGTGGAGTATTGAATCTTTCAACAACTGCCTTTGATACCTGATCGCGAAATGAACCATAACTGTATCCGTTTTAAATTCATAAATCAGCTTAATGTAGATTAGGGTGTAGACTAAATTTTAGCCCTATTTTCCACAGTAACGTATACACTATTATGGAAATAACTGAAAAGCTGTTCGCGATGCAGAGAAATAGAAAGGTCAAAAGAGAAAACATCCGGTTATTGCCGATTTTATCGCACATTTTTAATCAGATCCGCGGGAAGCTTCTGCAACCAGCGTCATTACAGAGAGCTAGAGCTGCAAGCATGGCGGGTCAGCTTATAGGTCAACACATGACACAGATGTTAGTGGCAGAGGGCATGACATGAATCGTTCAAATGAACACGTGCCTCTGCACTGTTTGTACGGCCAACGGAGGGCCAAACTCAACGTTTGAGACGCTGATGCAGAGGGCAAGACAATGTTTCTCAGTAATATGTTCAAATAGGAGGGTAAGTATGTCAAATGTAAGTATGTCAAATGTAATATGTTCAGTAATATGTCTGTAATATGTTCAAATAGGAGGGTAAGTATGTCAAATGTAAGTATGTCAAATGTAAAGTATGTCAACTGTCCGCGGGAAGCTTCCGCAACCAGCGTCATTACAGAGAGCTAGAGCTGCAAGCATGGCGGGTCAGCTTATAGATCAACACATGACACAGATGTTAGTGGCAGAGGGCATGACATAAATCGTTCAAATGAACACGTGCCTCTGCGCTGTTTGTACGGCCAACGGAGGGCCAAACTCAACGTTTGAGACGCTGATGCAGAGGGCAAGACAATGTTTCTCAGTAATATGTTCAAATAGGAGGGTAAGTATGTCAAAATGTAAGTATGTCAAATGTAATATGTTCAGTAATATGTCTGTAATATGTTCAAATAGGAGGGTAAGTATGTCAAATGTAAGTATGTCAAATGTAAAGTATGTCAACTGTCCGCGGGAAGCTTAGGCAACCAGCGTCATTACAGAGAGCTAGAGCTGCAAGCATGGCGGGTCAGCTTATAGGTCAACACATGACACAGATGTTAGTGGCAGAGGGCATGACATAAATCGTTCAAATGAACACGTGCCTCTGCGCTGTTTGTACGGCCAACGGAGGGCCAAACTCAACGTTTGAGTCGCTGATGCAGAGGGCAAGACAATGTTTCTCAGTAATATGCTCAACTAGGAGTCTGCTGTTGAGAAATCTGCTATATGTAAACAATTAATGAAATTGTATTTCTGGGGATGTGTTTCTGTGAGATTAAAATTGAACCCCTTGAAAATGTCCTGTCAGCTCCTTTTGACTGATTGTGCTTGCATATTTAATCAAGTACTTTCTTGGAAAGGAAAGCTTGGTTGCACTGTTTAATGGATATAGCATCCGTAAAGGTACGATCGATGACCTAACGCATGCAATGTCATAATCGCAATTTAAGTGAGTAGTCTAGCGTACAGTTGTTCGCTTTTTTGAGTGGATTTGAGGCTCGGAAAGCCTTTTACCATCAAAAATGCATGTTTAACCTTGTATATTCAAGGAAAACTGGCAGGATTTAGGCGAACGCACCAGTTGCCGGACATCAAAAATGTTTCATGTGCTGTTTAATATCATAAGGAAAAACCATTTTTTATGTGCGTTGTACCGTAACCGATGGGCGAGCACCCACCTACTCTCATTGCCGGAAGTAAACGTTTCAAATACATTCCCTCTGGAGTAGGAAAATCCCACCTTTAATCGACACAAATCAACTGAGAGCAAGTGCGTTGAATCACACTTTTTTTCCAGAAACAAGGAACGAATATCCAAAAAACCACTACCGCAGTAAATGCTTTTAAGCAAGATCTTATTTTGAAGGTTATGATAAACACATAGAACAAGATCGCAATTTATGGCCAGTTGATTGAAAACAGTGAAAAATCTTGAAATATTCACCGGTATTGAAACGGCTATCTAAAATTAACCATGATCCAATACCTGAAATACGTATCAAGATATTTGGTGAAAGAATAGTTCTTTATATACACCCAAAATGGCATACTTACGATTTCACCTGACCATTCTATTTACATTAATTAGTCCCAATTACATCGAGGTTTCACTTTTTAGGAATTTGCCCGTTTCTTAAAAAATTGGATATTTATAAACAAAGTATTATTACTTTTAACATTTACCTTACGTTTTAAATGCGCTTAAACTTGCTCATTATTATTTAATAACTTCGGTACATGTGTTGGTTCCGTTTTGCGAGTGGTTATCAATCATTTGCAAATTTCGGTATTTTGCACGAGTTAGGTTTACTACTATTTATACGAAGGTCAGCTTTAAAAGTCGTTTACTCAAGCAGTGGCCGTTACCGGAGGTAGCCAAAATAATGCTTGTATTGCAGGGCATTTTCGGGTTAACGAGGTCCTCCTTCTCCACGACAGTTCGCAGAATGTCAAGGACACTTCCTTTTAAGGAATGCATGCTCAACTACCGTCAACACAGCTGCGGCCGTCTGACACTGACTTATATATTTATACAGGAGCTCGATGACGGTGCATTCGGTGGATCAGTCAGGTTGGACATCCAACAGCTAGGGGATCAGATAGAGACTGCCTCAGTAATGACTAAAATATGTTATGCGGTTATTGGTCCCAAAAGGAAACAGGCAAGCAGCCAAAAAGATAAATATTTTTAATATACTAAATAAACTATATACTATACTATACTAATATACTATACTATATACTAAATACTTTACTAAATATATAAATATACTAAACATAATACTGGCTGCCTGTTGGCAGATCACTGAATATTACACGGTTATCTCTCTGTGGCTGAGAGAAATCGGCCCAAATATTCATATCAACTTTCAGTCTACATCTATAAGCATTCAAATTGACTGATTTACTCCAAGTTAGCGATTTATTTCCGAGGAAATTAAAAAGCAGCATAAAGCACACTAAGATTTCGCCCGAAAGGAATGGTTAAACATGTAGACAGAATGCCTTACTTTTTGTGCAAATACTAGGTTGGAAACCGAATGGTAACATCTCACTAAATAACAGTAGTATTGATTGCGTACTTCAAGGTGCTACGACATGTTTTAGTGTAAATTCATATGTCAATATACTAATTAAAACAGATCTTACAACGACTTTCTATCCAACTGCCTCATTAATTTCACGCAAAAGTATAGATTACACTTATCCGTGATGAGGTAGAGAGTACAAATTTGCCTTGAAATACACAAAATCTTAGAAAAAAAGGCAAAAACGCTATGGAGCAGTACGAACGGAAAATTTCGTTGACGCGAGAGCCCCTTTTCATTCAAGACCGTGCGAGTGGACATTCTGTTTTGATTGGCCAAGTGGGCACTAGCTTGCGTTAAAGCACAAAAACCAGGTTAGCGGTTCGGTTACCGAAAAAGACCAAACTTACTTTGAAAATGCAAGTTACTCAAAGGTTGAATTGTCGGAATATATATAATTTATATCATCTCTCTTTAAAAGAGCTTTTCTGGTATAACCAGAAGGCAAATTTCACAACTGCTTCGGTTCTCCAGAAGCCGAAATAGTCGTTTTTGGATGATCTTACCCGCAAAATTTACTTACCGCCTTCCACTTATCCTTGCATTTTGCAGACAACGCATTATTTTTTCTTCGCGAACAATCTCAAGACTGGAGATCTCAGATTATATTCGGTGCCGCAGTAGCCGTCGACACGTTTTTCTTCATGTCGTAAGTTTTACTCTGCCATTTCTGTTGCTGCTATCGGAGTCTCTTTGGTCAGAACCACCTTTAGACGATAACAAGTCAGGTTACTGAGAGCTTAAATCATATAAGGGGTCTGCAATCAGCGAATGCCATCGACTGATGGCTCATTGTTGCCACGGGGACGGCTGCACAATGGTTGTATGCATGAACATCTTACAGCCTCATGTTCATATTTGGTAGGCGTTGCGGCGCCTCTAATCCGACCAACATTTGATAGAACTCTGTATTCTGGACAAGATATGTAAGTCCAAGCCAATGGTAATAGCTTAATTTTGGGATTTCACGACAGCGGCAAAGGTAACTTCAAACTCTTTAGGAACCCTTAAGAGCGCACTGGAGGTTATGCTTTATCTATTAAAAGTGGTTGGTGAGGGTTTCTTGAGAAACATAAACGCCATTAGAAATAAATAAGCACTTCCTATCCTATGCCAACTGGCATTATTTTGCTCGTCACATGGAATTTTGCAGTCTGACCGATGTTTTCAGCTGAGACCTCTAAGGTTCTTGAATGAGTCAGTGTATTTCATACCCCCAGATGGCAGTTCGACCGTCGATTTCGACGATGTCCACCGTATGCTCCATGGAAGGGTGGAGCACGGACGGTGACTTGCGCGTGAATTAGTTTTAAGTGATAGTAGCCTTGCGCTGCAGCTACCGCACTCTCTCCTCCTCCCCCACCTGAGCCCGGTGTCAAGACAGAGTCAAGAAGACCGGAGATGGGAGAGGGCGCAGGTGGCTGGCGCGGCCGGAGTCGCCCTGGGCGTGCCACCACAACTGGCTCCAATCCCACGGAGTGGGAGTGTCATAAAGGGCCACATTAAGAAGGAGCCATTGCAACCTGACTCTCAGTCCGCCATTCAGCCACTCCACACAAAACACACATTGGGCTGACCACGCGGTCCGAGTTATCCCGTCAGTTGGCAACCTTCCAAGCCACGGCTTTTAGCGCACCGTGATAGTTTTAAGCGCGTCAGATTGTTTATAGCGAGGAACATGCGCTGAGCTGTCGACCTCACTCTCTCCCCCACCCCCACAGTCAGACTACTGTCCGAGCCGGTCAGTTGCCTGATGTGGGAGTGGGTGCAGCTGCTGGTTACCTCGTCTACGTGTACTCCGTACACGACCTGGCCCCCCAAACACAAGCACCAGGATTTCACACAACAGGGGGGTTGAACGGCTTACATCTCACATGTGTGAGATAGCCAGAGGTCACGTTAAGAAGGAGCCATCGCAGCCTGACTCTCAGACCACCTGTCAGCCACTCCACACAACAAACATTGGACTAACTGCGAGGTCTGAGTGTAATTGTCAGTTGACAACCTTCCAATCGCGGCACTCAACGTTACCGCACACTCTTCTCCTCCCCCACCTGAGCCCGGTCTCATGACACAGTCAAGAAGACCGGAGATGGGAGAGGGTACAGGTGGCTGGCGCGGCCGGAGCCGCCCCTGGGCGTACCACCACACCTGGCTCGGATCCCACCGAGTGGGAGTTCCATAAAGGCCACATTAAGAAGGAGCCATTGCAGCCTGACTCTCAGTCCGTCAGTCAGCCACTGCCACAAAAACACATTGGGCTGACCACGCGGTCCGAGTTATCCCGTCAGTTGGCAACCTTCCAAGCCACAGCTTTAGCGCACCGTGATAGTTTTCAAGCGCGTCAGATTGTTTATAGTGAGGAAAATGCGCTGCGCTGTCGACTTCACTCTCTCCTCCACCCCCACAATCAGACCACCATCCAAGCCAGTCAGTTGTCTGATGTGGGAGTGGGCACATTGGCTGACGGGTCGGCGTACCCGTCTTCGCGCGCCACAGCACAACCTGGCCCCCATAACGCACACACCAGGATTTACTTACTAAGGGGATATGGAGGAACCATCACCGTCTGACTCCCAGTCCACTGGTCAGCCACTCGGCATGCACAGCGCATACACTGGGCCGACGGCATGGTCTGGCGTAAGCATCAGATTGGCAGCCTTCCAAGCCACGGTTTCTAGGAAACCGTGATTTTATCAGGTATATTATCATGATCATGAGGGTGTTGTCTATGTATTCTTGTAGATGGTGTGCTCTGATGTGGCTTAGCCTCCGGTAGTTTAACACAGGTTGTCGTGGAGGCGCGTGAGTCCTAAAAGGCCCATGTGGTGTGTAAATGTATGGGAACCGTGAGGGCGGTGGAGGCGGGCAATCTCTGCTGTGTGTTGGTGCTCTAGGCACTGGTTCACCAGCCTCCGTACGATGGATTCGCAGGTGACTGACCAGGCCGATGCGTGAGGTGAATGTGCGGTCACATTGAGGACAGTTTACGAGAGAGTCCCCATCGCTGATGGTGGTGGTGGTAGTTAAGGCGGTGGTGGTTCCGGTGGAAGGGAGGGTACTAGGAGATGAGTAGAGGGATGTGGTCTCTATGATGGTGGGAGTAATGGAATTGATGCCAGGAGGGATGGTGGGGGATTCCGAAGGAGAGTTGGTAGAATTTGTCGTAGAAGTTGGCATTGTCGGATTGTTGCTGCATTGCGTCCGAAGATGTCCAACCAGGCCGATTCCCGCGCGGAAGATGCGTTGACAGCCCAGGCATGTTTCCAGGGCCTGGACATCGACGATGTTGGTCTGGGGCGCTGGTGACTTTCATGCCGCTCTTTTTGTCTTGGCGGCGGCAATCCGGTTGGCCTCATAGATTGCTGAACCAGTCTTCACGGATCTTCTCCATGCCAGTCTATCCTGGGCGAGGTCCTCTCAGGTCACTGGGTTGATTTGCAGTTGCTTCAGCGATTTCTTCAAAGTGTCCTTGTAGCGTCGTTTTTGACCTCCCTGTCTGCGAGCACCCGTAGCAACATCTCCATAGAAAAGTCCTTTGGGTAGTCGCTCGTCGTCCATTCTTACCAGGTGGCCACTCCATCGCAGTTGCTCTTGCCTCAGCATGGCGTGGATGCTATGGATTCTGGTCCACTCCAGGACTTCCATGTCCGAGATCCTGTCTTTCCATCTCAGCTTCAGTATTCTGCGGAGGCAGCTGAGATGGAAGTGATTCAGCTTTCCTGGCTTGGTTCGAGTAGAGGGTCCAGGTCTCCACTCCGTTAAGGAGTGTCATCAAACCGACAGCATTGTACAGCTTCAGTTTGATGTTCAGGTGAATACCGTGGCGATTCCACACAGAGGCCTGCAGCCGGCCGAAGGCCTGACTAGCTTTTGAGATCCGTTGGGCAACCTCTTCATCGATTCTCGTGTTGCGTGATAGCGTGCTTCCTAGATAATTGAAGGTTTCCATGTTTTTGAGTTGAGCACCGTTGACATTGATTCGGGGAGCATTGAATTCCGCGCTGGGTGGCGGCTGGTGCACGACAACCGTTTTGGCTGTACTGATTGTTAATCCAAAATCGGTGCAGCCTGTGGCGAAAGGTCCATGCTCCTTTGCATGTCCTCCTCCGTCACGGTGTTAAGGGCACAGTCGTCCGTGAAGAGCAAGTCATGGACTGAACCAGTAGACACGCGCGTTGAAGCCTGCATACGCCGACTGTTGAGAAGGTGTCCGTCAGTTCTGTAGGCGATGCGGATCTCAGGCTGTTCATCACGGTAGGCGTCCAGCAGCATAGCCGAGAACATGAGGCTGAACAGGGTGGGAGCCAATACGCAGCCCTGCTTCACTCCATTGGTCATTGCGAATGCTTCGGATACCATCCCGTTGTCAGTGATGCGCCATCATCCCGTCATGAAGCTGACGCACCATGCGCGTTAACCGCTCAGGACAGCCGAATTTCTGCATGACTTTCCACAGTCCGTCACGATGCCCCGTGTCAAAGGCTTTCGTCAGATCTACGAAGGTAGTGTATAGGCGAGTTCGCATCTCCTGGCACTTCTCTTGTAGCTGGCGGGTGGCAGAGATCCTGTCGGTTGTTCCGCGGTGACGGCGGAAGCCACATTGGCTTTCTGGAAGCAGGCCCTGCTCTAGGTGACCGTTCAGACGATTGAGAAGGATACGGGCGAAGATCTTCCCGGCGATGTTGAGCAACGAGATGCCTCTGTGATTATCACAGATTTGCCAGTTCCCTTTCCGTTGTAGAGATGGACGATCGTCACGTGATTGAAATCCTGACGAACCTGTTCTTGGCGCCACATCTCATGGAAGTGTGTTGTGAGTTATGCCATCAGCCCGGGCCCACTGTGCTTGTAGACTTCCGGTGGGATTGCGTCAGATCCCGGTGCCTTACCGCTGGAAATCTGCTGCATGGCCCGGATGGTTTCTGGTAGGGAAGGCGGCAGATCCAGGTCATTGATACACGGGCCGTAGATGGGCTTGATGGTTTTGAAAAAGTTTTTCATTTCATTGCGGTCCGCATACCCCTGGATTTCCTCAGCTTTTCGGATCATCCAGGCATCCTGCATCTCCCGCAGCCGTTGCCGTACAAAGCGGCGGCATCTGAAGAAGGCTGTTTTGGTGGCATCAGTCCGAAGGTCCATGTGGGCTTTGTGTAGTCCATTCTTCTCCCGGAGTAAGTTGCTGATGTCGGCGTCATTGTTGTCAAACCAGTCCTGGTGTTGACGGCGTGCCCGTCCGAGGATTTCGAGGGCGGTGGACTGGATGACATTTCGCAGTTGACACCATCGTGTCTCCCCGGTAGCATTATCATCTGGAGCATGCAAGTCTTCCAGTTTCTCGGTTATTTGGTTGCTGAAATCAAAACAGTGAGCAGGAAAATTTAATAAAATAGTATTTAACTTACCTGGTGGCCTCTTACATTAGGGCCTTCGTCGGGGTTGAATTCGGAGCCTCATCTGGGAGATTACGAAGCGGTGATCTGTCCAACCATCGGCATTGCGGATCGTCTTGGTTACCAGCACGTCCTGTCGATCTCGCCTCCGGACGAGAACATAGTCCAGCAGATGCCAGCGCCGCGACCGAGGGTGCATCCACGTGGCCTTTTCCCGCGTCGGAAGGCGAAAGAAGGTGTTAGTCAGCAGGAGACGGTGTTCCGCACACGTGTGCAGAAGAAGGAGGCCGTTATCGTTAAGGCTACCGAGACCGTGGGCACCCAGCACTCCCTGCCAGGCAGCGTGGTCAATCCCGACGCGCGCGTTGAAGTCACCAAGGACAATTAACTTGTCCACCTTCGGCACAGTCGCCAGCAGGGCCTGCAGGTCCTCGTAGAATTTGTCCTTCACCGCATGAGAACTCGTCATTGGGGGAGCGTAGGCGCTGATGATTGTGGCGAACTGGTATCCCCGATGAGGCAGGCGTAGGCTCATCAGACGATCATTGATACCCTGCGGCAGACAGGGCAGACGTCCCACGATGTCGTTCCAGATTGCAAAAGCAACACCAGCGTCGCGTCATATCTGCCTTTGGCCGGGCCGCTCCAGAAGAAGGTTTAGCTGGCACCCACCTCCTCCAGCTGACCCTGCTCAGAGAATCGGGTCTCGCAGAGACCAGCAACGTCCACCTTGTAGCGCGCCAGTGCCCAGTTCCTTGTAATGTTTACTCCCCCCATCTCAGTGTCGGTCCTGGTTTAACGCTCCAAACTACAGGGACTCCGTTCGGGGGAAGTGTTAATGGCTTCGAAGACTATATACCACGGGCCCCGTATCCTATCTATAAGGTGCCAGACGTCCGACTGGATCCATAATCCTACTTCCTTCTTTCCCCTGAACTGAGTAAACGAACATGTAGCAGCATTCAGAACGTAATTTGTTTAAGTTCAGTCTCGTTTTCTAATGTGTGGCTAAAACTGCCGAGAGTAATACCATGCTGGCTTCAAATATTTTGCTTCAATTTTTAAAGGCCAATTCAGACAAGCGTAGGGTCACAATCCATGTGGGGCAGGGAGGAGAACCCAGTGGTAGGTCGAGTTCTTAAAGTTGAATCACATCCTACAAAAAGTGGTGGAAGCTATGACTGGTTTTGGTTATTTAAAACCAAATTTGTACTGCTTAAAATGCATCTTCGAACAGATTATCCTCTTATATTTAAGACCACAGCTAGCCTCCTCGCGTGCGGCCTGCGAAGAAATTTTACTTCTGCCAACAGCCCTAGCCGCAATCCGATAGAAAATCCCTTCACAGTAATCAAAAGAAAGAATGACCATGCAATAAAACACTGTTAAATGCAGGAAAAGCTGGGTTTTGCGCTCTGTTAGTTTATCAACCAGAAGACCATAGACACCTTCTTAGTTTCTATGTCAGCCCGACGGACAGCTGTTTTGCACACAAAAGGACAATCAAAAAGTACCAGTACATTGCGTTGTAGGATACTTTCCTTCTCTGAGATCCTAAATATTTGACCTGTCATAAAGCCGTTTATTAATTTGATGGTGTTTTTTTCATAATATTATTGACTTCTTAGCTAAGATAAAATAAGTTACAAACCTAAATGTGCCTTCTTTTGAAGAACGGTTATCTATTTATTGCATTGTAACTGTCATGGATAGGGGTTGGACGGCCTTTGCGTTACAGGATTTTTTGTGCGAAATTCGCGACGTTTCTTCTTTTAGGTCGCAAACTGTATACTCAGCCAAATCCGCGCCGACTACTCCCTCTTTGGACCATCGCACCCATGCCCGTCGGCTGAGCAAATCAACCACAAATCAAATCAACCAACCACAATCACAACCACCACAATCAAAATCACAACCACAACCAAACACAATCAACCACAAATCTACCACTGTCTGCCAACGACTTTCAGCTATTATGTTAGCAAATCACTTCCGAATTGCGCATAAGCCCACTTTATATTAAAACTAAACACTTCTGAAAAATACGCCCAGTTCATTTTTTTCGTCATGTGAGCAGTAAATCAGCATGAGCTGTCACAAACAATTGAAAATGGGGAGATTTGTCCCAGTTAAACAGCCAATCAGAGATTTCGCTGCGAACCGAATGCCCTGTTTTATATATGGGACAGAAAGTAACGATGGCAATTCCCTTGACCTTTTTTACTCATACAGTCACTGACTGATCCCATGAAACGCTAACCAAAGTTCTGAAATTTGGTTTCGACTAGAAAGGATTACTTAAGTGAAATGGTAACATTTACTATCCTGGAGTATAACATCAAGATATTTCAGGCACGACAGGATTTTGGCTTTTGAATGCTAGTCTTTTAGGCCACCTGCACATACATCACTCGATAAAAATAACTTCTTAAATTGTATGCATTTTCCAATTGATTTTCGATACGCATACAAATGCAAGTACATGATATAGGGAAAAAAATAAGCAGAATTGTTTTCGTAGATGCATTATCTGCACGAGGTGGGTTGAGAAAGCGGACTCAGATTCGAACAGTGGCCAATCAGGCTGCCAAACATCAACGTATTAATTTTCTATATTTGTTATCCTCCTATTCCGCTCTATCTCAGCTTTCTAATTCAGAAGTATAAGTTTGTTTTTCCTTTGCTTCTGCTGCACCAACCTTTTCGGTGTTTTTGCTTATGAAGGCAAGACTCGTGGGGTTAAACTCGTACAACGGAGCTGCACGTGGCAGAAACGATGCCGGCTTGTGGTCGGCCAAATGCACTTTTATGTTCGAGTAATAAGACAAGGTTAAGGAACTCGGTCAGAGGTTTTTAACTTCCGTAGGGGATCACCCTGCCACTTACGTCAGGAAAAAAAAACAACTTACAGCCAGACGAAAGCGGGCCATTGTCGTCCCAGATATTTCCTTTCGGTCCAGAGTTTTCGCGTTTTCCGTCTGGCTCGGAAGCTAGAAGATGATTAGATGTCATGCACCACAAGAAAAAGAAAAGACTATCCTTAAATAGCAAAGTAGGGGGTTAAGAGTGCCTCAAAAATGCGCACTTGCACAAAAATTGTGGATTTTCGCGCAGTCCAGCAATCCTAAAATGCGTAATCCAGTTAGTTTAACTGGAGTTTCTCCGGGAAGTAACTGTTCTATAGAGAACTACTTAAAACTATCGTTGATTGAAATTGCCTACTTCTAGTAGATCCATGCAGTTATTTAGAGATGATACGGTAAGTATGGCTTGTATGGCTACCTAAACAGGACACGGGATTAGGCACCGACCACGATACATGCGGCTCTACGCTTATTCCAAGGAAATTATGTTATGCATTTAGGTGAGGATTAGGATTAAGTTTAGAGTTTGGTTTAAGTTTGAGGTTAAGGTTAGAGTTGGAGTTGGGGTCATGATTAGGTTGAGGGTTAATGTTATTATCGTGGTAGCTGTGGGGTTTAGGTTTAGGGTGGGGCTAGGGTTAAGATTAAGGTGGCAGTTTGGTTTTATATTAGGGCTAGTGTTAGCAATTAGACACGGGTATATTTAACTTCCTGAAATTTACCGTAAAGACCGCTATTTTAAGCGGGTGGGGTGGTTCCTACACCCGTGTCATGTTTCGGCGGCCATACAAGCCATCTCTACCTTAGATACCACAAAGGGTCAGGCAGTTTGGTGATACCGAAGAAAGAGACATGATCTTTGGAACAAGCTCTTCACTAGCCTAGCATTTCAGATTCTCACTCGAATTCATCATCAGGGACGGACTTAGACAAGGGTATTGAATTGCTTAGGCTTTGCAGTACTTATGGTATGTCGCTTTTAAGCCATGAAATGCCTGTCAAAATGGGCAGCTCCAGAATTCATTGCGGATATTTGCCCGTGAAGTGATATGTGGCTGACCGGCCGGATTTTGAAGTATTCATTTGCCCTTCAGGTTTTGTACCCCTACGTGTCTCTCGAAATTATCGGGTCCCACGCCCATCCTATTTGGTTGCATGTGGTGGTATGATGGACCGCAGTCGAATTGCTAGGATTTCCTAATCTGTGCGATCTCTTGGGCCATTTAAACCGCTGACACCGGCACCAGAAATAGTGGTCATCAGTACGCTCTCCACATGGCTAACTACTATGCCCGGGCAAAGTCTCAGCACCGAATATGGAGCGGGGAGGTCGTTGCGCTTGTTCATTGATTGAGGCTGCAATTGAGAAACCAAAAGTCAGGCTAGTAACGCTGCTGTTCCAGCGATCATGTCTCTTTCTTCGCAACTACTTCTTGGAACTCGTCTCTTCGCTTCTATTGGCAAGTTTGGAGAGAGAGACGCTCCATTGACAAAAACGGGAGATACTGGGGCTGTTTTTTGGCTTTTTGCCGGCCTGGAAGACCTGCGATTTGAGACTGTAACATTCGTATTCACTACTTTTACCAAAAAAACATTGGCAAACGATACTTTCGCGCAAGCTGTAAATTCCATGCTCTAGTCTTTATTGATTTGCAGTCAAATCCCATGAATCACAGGCAAGCTAAATGAATTTTGTATGATTTATATGCTGTAGAAATAATTTGATCATCTTTATCACTATGGATCAAAGCAATCCACAGCAATTCGACAGGAGTTTGGAAAGGCTGTATTTCACTTGTCCGTCGGAATACGGCAATACACGGTTACCGGACCTGAACAGGTGTAGTGAACCGACTCCATGCACACGTTGCAAAGCTGAACCTCTCGCAGCTACCTGTGCGTGCGCACCAGGGTCCTCGTCAATCCCCGATGCCCCGTCTGGCTAATTATCTTTAAGGCTGATTCACACGACCTCGCTGGATGCTCTTGGACAACTCCGCATGGTCCCACCCGTGGAGGTCACAGCCACGGCGCCGGAAGTGCAGTCGTCCGTCAGCCAACTTATTCCGAACCCTTCTTCGGTAGTTCTGTTACAGAATAACCTATCCTCCCAACTGGCGTCTCACTTCTTCTCTTCTCTTGAAGGTCACAGTGGCTAGGGTCGTCCCTGAGAACTCAAGCTGCTGTGATAGAGGCTCAGCAGTCTGCCATCGCAATAGTACGACTTCTGGGACAGGAGCTTCAACGGTTTTCGTAATCCTCACTCCAAGTCACCTGTATGCTTACCATCCTTCATTTTCGGGGAAGACAAATTAGTGAAAAGGCGCGAGAGATATCATTAAAAACTCCTTCCGTATATTGGCAAACATAGAATGCCATACATATACTAATAAGCCATTCAGAGGCCAGCAGATTCTGGGAATTAAGCTCAAGATGACAGCTCTGACATTCTGAACACTGCACTAAGAGCCATTTTTCCTATAAGTAACCACGACCGCATCTTTCCGAAATCGGGCATGTTGCTGAAGCAGGTTTTGCGCTGAGTACCGTTAATAACCCGAACCCTGGTCTACAGTGGGAAAAGGTAAAGTGCACCTTTGTTTTTAATTAGAAACACTGGTCAGCGGAAGAGTATCTTAACACCATGGCTCAATTAAAGCGAAAAACGCAGACACCACTGTTACTGAACTGAGTAGTTAGTGAAAGGTCTTCATTTCCTGAAAGAACTTGTGAGCCTAGTCGGCAGACGGTATCGCTAAAATTTCCGTGTGAGCAATGAAAATTTTCCATTCCAGCTGGCAAAGTTATAGGGGTTTGAGCGGTGTTTTTACTCACAGCTCTACAACCGTCACGCCCTGTTCCGTATAGTAAGAGAAGGGGAAAGACCAGCAGGATTTGTGTATTCTGTACAGAAACTCGGTGGGGATCAGAGGCAAACTCGGCATACGCGCGCATCTGTCCGCTAGCGTGGTGGGCGTGATCATGTCAGCCGGTGTCCTCTTGATCAGTTTATTGGGGATAGCAGTTGGTAGGTGCCTGTGGTTGGCTGTCACAGATGCTAATAAGTGTCCTCACATTACCTCGGGCGCGACGCGGGCGCCAACGGTGGAAGGTGCTCCAAAGTTATCAGTTTCCCGAGATAAAACAGGAAGAGGTCTGTTGGTGGAGGGCACGGAAAAGATGTTAGCTTAATTTTGAAAGCTCATCCCCTATTGTACGGGTTCCTCAGCAACTGGAATGCGCACCAAAAAGACTGACATGCAGGTGAATTAGTGAATCCCGGCCACGCCTGAAAGACTTGAGACTGAGTTAACCTCTTTGAGGAGAACTAAAGGCCACAGGCTTTCCCCTCACATTGAAGCCCATTTTCCGTAACGACGTAGTCAAAATGTTTTACCAACGAAGCCAAAGGTGGTTGAAATAGCCCTTTCAATGGTCGACGAACGCCAAACATAACCCAGGAATGGCACTCCAAATCTCATAGGTCGCCCCAACCGCCTTCGACTGGGAAAATTAGTATTCGAGTAACAACAGAACTTCACGCTCACTAGCGCCGGTGCCATAAAGAGTCGCACTTGGAAAAACCCCGTCCATAACACCATTGAGACTGACTGAAGTGGGTATGGTCATAGTTTTAGCACGACTGTACAGGAAGTTGGGTCATGGAATGTTATTGTGTCCATCGATAAATTCGAAAGAATAAAAGACGAACGTTTGTTTGGAAATAAGGCGTGAACTGTCGAGAGAAATGTAATAAATACAAACGGAAGTAATCACTCTCTTATTTTACAAGTTGATTTTCAAATAAACTGTAAAATTTTAATCTATTTCCGTCGGATAGACTTAGAGAAGCTTAAGATCCATACCTCACTCAAGATTTGTTTGAGAAAGAACTTCATTGTTATTTCTGCGCATACCACTTGAGGGTATTCCTTGTTGGCTGAATGACATGAGACTTACTTTCCGTATTTTGAGACCAAGAATATCAGTAGTCATTCTTCGAGCTTATTACACCAATCGTATTTTCAGATCTTGATATTCATTGAGCAAGGCTCCGGAAAATGCTGTTTCCTCTAACTGTTCTCAATCAACGTCACTGGACGAAAACTTTCCGTGTACGCTAAGCAGAGGGGTTAACATATACTATTTGTAAAATGTTTCATTCAAATTGCATGTAGCCCTTTTGAAGGGATACACGTTTGTTTTGCGGTAATTATGGGTATCAGCACGCTCAAACACACGCATTTAATGACCTTTGAACGGAAAAGTTAATGCAAGGTCTCGCAACCTTCAAGGCCTTGTAGATGATAGCAGTCGCTATCGGGCAGGTAATAATGTTCCTTCTTAACAGCAGGAAACAGTCAACGAGAAATTGAAAGGGAGCAATTGCGACTCACTTTTAGCAAACCCATGACTTCCTTTCGTTTACATGAAAAAAAATACGTTCGAGTTCACTGTTAATTTTTTAAAGATCGAGAACTTTTGTCACCAGGAGCTTTCGGTAGAAAACCTTAAGAAGCATTCAGCCAACGCGTTTTTCCACAATCTCTTTGAATTATCTTGGTTGATAATTGAACGTGGATTGCCTTTATTTTTTACACTGATGCGACGATGCATTCCAGAAACTTCATCCCTAAAACAACCGACGAATTTATACTTTCCTCATACTGGTACCGGAAAATATTGTCACTTTTTAATAATTAAAAAGGAACATGTTAAAAGGAAAGTGTTTTATTTTTTAATCAGTTATATAATCGACATAATTACTAATGCCTGATACCCACATTAAAACTAACTTATTAATAATTCTTCTCCAAAAGAAAGTTTGCTTTGATGCAAAGAATTCCTAGAGTGAAAGGTTAAAATCATTTGTATTTCGAACCTTTCCACCCTGAAAGTGCTGCAGAGATCTAAACACATGATAATAAGTTGGTGGGAAGACGACCGATGTTCTTCTGGACCTGACGGGTCAAATGAGGTCTCGCGTTGCCTTGCCGCAGAATGACTCCTCTTCTGTTGATAAGCGCCGGCATTTTGGCGGCAAAAGCTTGGTTCAAAGTAATTTTTGACGACAGATGTTTGCTATTACGGTCGGACCTTGTTCAGGCATACGTAATTGACGTGCGCCTACCATACTCCACCAAACTCATAGCAAAACTTTCTTGGGGCATGGGTTCGATTTCACCGCAGGAATTGGTGTCCAACCGGTGGCATACCAGTGGTGTTTGCACTTGTTGGTAACGTGAAGAATATTTTTCACATCTCCAGTGATAACTTGACGCAGAAGTGATTCCATCTCTTGTCTGCTTAGCAAAATTTACAAACTGCGAAACGCTAGGCTTTGCTTTTAATCGAAAGTTGGTGTGAGACCAAACCTCCCTCTCTAAAGGCCTTTCTTATGCTTTGAAGGTGCTCCTGGCCCGTAGAGTGTGACGAATTTCATTTTAATCACAATTTCTGGACGATTTGACGAGGATATACTTCACAGGTTGCGCACAGAAGACCACTATAGATCCGCACTGGTCCTCCCAGTGAGTATCGGAGAAGTTGGAATTGACAGATCTCAATTTCTCAAACCAACGCTGTCCATTTCAGACATCTAAAGCACTCAGAAAAATTGTTTTGACAGCTGTTGTTTCGTTGTTTATTTGCGAAATTCATACAGCACACGATTCCGAACAGGATTGCCTTCGGATTTTATGACTTACGTTTTGCTGAACCTAATCGAGAAAAACGAAATTAATATAAAAAACTAAAAAAACACCTAACCGAGTTAAAACTCACATATTCCAAAAGGAACAGACATAAAAACTTAATAAACCATACACAAATTAAGGCCAAAACCTCTAATACATTGCCTAAATCACTGCATTGCCTAGGGAAAACTCTATTCGCTCCACTTTCAAGCAGTTAAGCAAAAGTTAATTCAGGATTTGCCAAATTTTTCTACGAATGTCAGTCCTAGTTTGATTTTCAAGAAGCCAGATGTAAACCAAGTGTAATCGCACCTTGAACAGAATATGCGGGTCGGCGGATGCAGTGGGCCAATCGCGTTGTGTCTAAAATTTGATGCACAAAAATGCGTTCGTCCTCAAAAAGCGGAATAAACAGCTACCTGGATCCCGACCACGCTGGCAGGGTACAGACGTGAAGGACGCAGAGTATGAGCCAGTGATTCAACCCAGTGTGCGCGAGCTTTTTCTATGGGAACGAGGAGAAAGCGCAGATAGGTGATGACTAAATTTTCACCTGCCTGCTGCTACCCCCAGACAGACCACGGGTTGTTTACTGATCTGACAAGGGTATTGGGGAGTTAATGCGCCGGTTGAACAAGCGGACATCCCAGGCCACAGCTCTGGTAGCAAGATTGTCGGATGCTTGGTTCAACGGCGAGTAGCGTTAACTCCGCTCGCAGCGATGACATCAAGAGTTTATGAACTGCGTAAGCTTCCAGGGCTCGCAATGCGTTCATCCTTCGATGGCTGGGCATTGAGGTGCGCAATGTCCTTTTTACATCTGTCCCCTGTATCCGAGGGTGGGGGGAACAGTGGCTCTTGTTGCATCCTCATCCAGAATATGGATCCAATTGTTCAATTTTATAAGGTCATGAAGAGTACGACTGTCTCAAAGAAGCAAGTGGGTCGAGCGCGCAAACTGGAATATACAGGGAGGAACTTTCGAAGCATCAACTTCACTCTCTCCTTTCACACCCACTATACTTTAACTGTAAAATTAAGCGAAGACAACCTGAGATTAAATTGGGCACGGTGGCTGGCCAGACATTCGATCCCACCTCTAAGGTGCCACACACGGCAGTTCGACCGTTGTATCCCGAAGATGTCCACCATATGCTGCACAGCAGGGTGGTGCAGGGACGGCGACTGGCAAGTGAAATTAGTTTTAAGTGATAGTAGAATTGCGCTACAGTTACCCACTCCTTCCCCCTCCCCACATATGCCCGGTGTCAAGACTGAGTCGAGAAGACCCGAGGAACGGTCGGGCGCAAATGGCTGGAGCGGCCGGAGTCGCTCCGACCGTGCCGCCACGCCTGAGTCATATACCACGGAATGGGAGTACCAAAAATGGCAAAAGTGTCTGGTGCGGCGTGAACCTGCACCTAAGCGTGCTACCACGCCCCCACGTTCGGCAGTTGTTATGGGAGCTCAGCTTAGTAACGCATACTATGCCCTGGTCTAACCCCCGTATTGGACCAGTGCAGCTACCACGCGGCCCGTTTAGGCGGCACACACGCGCACACGTCCTGCTCCCTCTACTTAGTCGAAGCAAACTTCACAGACACATCAGTGAGAGCTGTATGGAACAAACTTATGGGGCAGTTATTCGTGGCCTAACGCTTAGTTTGAGTGACTGAGTTATCAAGCCCATCGTCAATTTGTCAAGCCAAAGTTGTAAGGGAGTTGTGAAAGCCCAAACATGTCAGAAGGTCTATATGATTTTACTTACCCGCGTTCATCTTGCACCGAGGGCATGGCCGTATGGGGATGAAATCGGATGCTGTGGCGGACGTCCTAGGAAGCCTCCTTCTGCAGGTGTCATGCGCGGTGGGTCCGTTCGAAATAACCAAACCCAACTTTACGCATGTTCACCGGCAGCAGAGTGAAACGCCAGCTACTGTCAGCTGATGTTTAAGTGGCTGACGGACAAAAATATTTCCTGGAGCCACTGAAGGCCTGGAGGGACTGTGCAATTGTCTCAGGGCAGGCAATGCACCTTCTAGAATGTATGATATTCGCCACAGTTGAGGATAAACCCCTTGATGGTTCCCAACTCAGAAGACAGTTTGTTGGACAAGCCTTAACTTGGGCAGAATATTCACACGCAGCGCCGTAGACAGTTGCAAAAAACGCTCTCACTAGGCAAGTGTCAGCTGAAATGCATATGCCCGAACTTCGTCTGGCTGCGACCAATCAATGGAAAGAGAAATAGAGATATCGATCGGCGTCGCAAGTCGGAGGTTGAGTAGCGCGCGAACGCAGTGCTTGTCACTCGTGTTAAGCGGACCGAAAGCGACATTGGCAACCGCAGGCGCTGATGACCGTGAGAGCAAACAGGCATATAATGGATTGTCCCATAAGTTCGCACGGTTTGAAACTATTCAAAATTATATAATGTTATGTTTTGTGGGTATTCATATTATTTGTAATTTTGTTCCTCTGTCAAAGTGCTTTCAGAATATGGTGATAATATTTAATTTTAATTAACTTCTGACAATTTATGGCTCAAAGAAAATTAGGCGTCAAGTCGACAAAAATGAATACTTCGAACATCACTTTTGTCGACCTGACAGTCCATTTTCTTTGAGCTGTGCATAATCGGACGGTTATTCGAATTAAAAATTATCAGCAAATTCTTAACTTTGGTAGAGGGACAAAATGACCTATGATATGAAGCCTTCAGGCGAAATATAACATGCTAAAATTTGGAATGGTTGAAAAACGTATGAATTGATGGGACAATCCAATAGTTCCTTGTTAATGGCCTACTGTGACTTTAAATCCCAGTAATACTCTTAACCGAAGGCCTCACCGCAGTTGGGGGAGCTATGTTGAAATGTTCACAGTCATTGCTTTATGACAGACTACGGTGGGCGCACAAATAAATTTGTGGCGTGGACTAAATCTGTGAAATGCGTGTCTGGAAATGACAGTTGTGCCCACGCCAACGGAAAAAGTCAAGAGAAAGGGAATCATTTTCTGTTCTATTTTCGAACCTACCGAATTGGATAAAGCATCAACCAAGGGGCATAGTTCGTAACTTCAGGAATCAGAAGGCAATAGAGAACTCGTACAGTGAGATAAGGCTTACTGCAGGATAGCCTGTATGGAATGTGATGGAAATGGCATATCGACTAATTCGTAGAGCTGACAGACGGGACTGGGGTAATTTATAAATATGCTGGACGCCTGCCTCCCTGCTCATCCCCGACAGGACACGGGACTATGAACCCCTCCCATCTAATACAGATGGTATTGCGCTGAATTCCCGTGTCTTTACGCCAACAATAATCCTAACCGTAAGCCTAACTCTAATCTTAACCCTAACCCTACCCAAAACTTAATCTTACCTCGGATCTTGACATTGACTCTAATTTCCCTGAAATTTGGCTCATAGCCACATGCATTACGAGCGCTTCCTGTTCTCTTATCCTTCCATCGTAACGATAAAGGCTATCCTTACCGCATTATTTTGTCGAAACCGACTAGCAAAAAGACTTTTCGACCACCGCAGCCGACCACGTTCACCGAACGTCCAACAGCAAGGACGTAAAACCGGTTGCTTGCATGTGAAGTAGGTTACAGTGATCAGACTTGTGCAGCGTCTACCGAACTCTCACTTTTCAGTCCTTGAGCCAGACATCTCGCATACGTGCACAGTGATGGCCACCAGTACCGAGTTATCCCGTCAGTTGACAGCCTTCAAAGCCACCGATTTTAGCGCATCATGCTAGTTCTTAAGTGCCCCAGATTTATTGTCGTGAGGCGTGCGCTAAAATGCCATAGACATCTAATCGGGTTCGCTTGGGTGCATAGTTTTGCCAGCGGTGAGCCCACGGAAATTCTTTGCATGTACCCTCCAAGACTAATAAATATATTCTCTGGTTTGTAAGGTGGACTTAAGGTTTTATTCCTTAGAAAACTCTTTGATTATGACAAGTTTCCAAGGAGTAACCATTACAAACGAAACATTTGAAATACACAATCGTTCAAAACTTGCCGCATGTAGCTTATCAAAGTGAGAAACCTCATATTCAACGCCGTTTTTTTGAAAAAGAGCCGCCGTGCCTACCGTAAGTTCATTATTCGGTCAGTGTTTTACGCTTTCGATAGCTTGACGTTCCTGCGTGGCAATCACTAAATCTCCAAAAAACTAACTACTTGAATATTAAAGTACTAAGAGAAGTTTAGGTTAGTTATCATTGAGAAGGAAGTTGTAGTTAATGCTTCAGTCACACGTCAGGACCCCTTAGTTAATTACACAGTCATTGTATATATACACGTCGTGCGCTGTTATATGAGCAGCCTAGCAGAATAGGTGAAAACCGGCGTGAGATAAGCGGGGTGGTCCTGCCCGTGGGTGGGTCTGCTACTACTACTACTACTTGTAACTGGTACTGCTAGCGTTCCTCAATTATATCACGTATTGTACCTCTTTACATGTGACGATTTGCGGCAACGGCTCTAGAAAACTCAACCCATTCTCTTCTCTAGCGACGGAGACTGAATACCGAAAGGTCAAGAAGTATTTTCATGCCTTGACGAAACGTGTTGAGCCAGGTCTTTTGTTGACCTCCTCTTCGACGCCCCCAGGAGAGCAATGGCCCCAGATCAAGGGCAGTATAACAGAGCTCATGAGGCGGACGACGGAGAACATGACCGAACCCCCTCAGTCATTTTTCTTGGAAGTCCTTAGATATCCTCTCGATATTGTCGCAGCGAGTGCGGACTGCCTCGTTTGAGACGAAATCGTGTACTTCACTTGAAGGATAGTCCTCAAATAGCGGTGGTCAAATACCATCAGTATTCACTCATCTTCCATGCACAAAGCCCAGCATTCACAACCATAGAGGAGGAATGACCGAACGGATGCAGTGTAAATACGGATAATCGTGGTGATGGCGATGTCGCGTCGGGTCCATAGATAAGGTCAAAGAACTGAAAAAAACCGGCGAACAGCATTCATTTCGGAGGTAATATCGTCCTTAATCTCTCCATTGGGCAACAGCCGCGTCCCGCTATTAAGCCCCGGGGGTGCCTTCTTCGGGTCAGAGATGCAGCTCGAAAACAATTTGATCTTCTCAGCATTTATTGGTGGGTCGACCGAGGTAGCGATCTCATTCACCTGTCACAACACAGATCGTGGATGGGCCTAGCAGCCGGGAGGGTAGGCGGCTAGTCATCTGCAGCAGGCCAGACCAAGCCGAGTAGGGCAAAAGAAAAACCGCATGTAATTGCTATTCAGGCATAAGAGGTAGGGTAAGGACGTTTAAGGGGAGGAATGGTAGCATTTAGCGCGGACGCGTTTACAGGGCATTGCAAAGACGATCACATAAATCTGCCAGCGTGTACTGTTCTGGTGTCTTATGCATTGTCGCGGTATCTGCGCCCCGCTTGATATGGACCGTTTTTTCCTGACTATTCCCATCGTGTGCACCGAAGCATGGCCAGGGCAGAAAAGCTTAATCGCATGTGAATTAGCTTATAGTGATAGTAGTCTTGAACTACATCTACCACACTCTCCCTTCCCCCTAATGGGGTCCGGATTAGGCTCCTTATATCGTTCTGCCCGGAGCCACTTTTACATGTGCATGGCCGAGTGAGTTGCCCATTACACAGACATCTTTAACTGGTCTGACTGGGATTGTTGTTGTACAGATCGGTAATCCAAGCTTAACAGTAATATAAGCCTATTCAGTTGTGACCCAGTCTTTGCTTGATCACATTAATAGCGTTCTCTACTTTAAATTCGAATAAACTAAATTCCAGTTTCCTTGAAGACTGACAGTTTTGATAATCTCACTTTTCTTTTGTAGAGGGACATTTCAGTAAATTTGCCCAGAAAACCGTTGGCTTCAATGCTGCTTTAGAGGGCAATTTTCTCATAATCTATGGCATCATCAAACCGCATTTTAATAACGCGATTAAACAGACATAAGTGTAATTTCCCCTTTCCTTAAATTAAGTGCATAATTCACGAAATGGAAGTATCGTTCATTCCAACAAATTTCCCAAAAAACCAACCTTGTCATATTGTCGTCTATGCGCAGGGATATCCAGGGGAGTCGCTTGGCGCAGTCCTTCATGTTCATTTTTAAACGTGATGTAACTTGTCCATAAGGTCAGAAAATATTTTTGTATGTGGTGGGTCATTTCCTGCGACAGAAACATTATGTAAATTTCTTACAAAAAATGCTGTTCCTTCCACGCTTTCCTATATTTTCTGCCCAAGGCTAGACACGAAAGCACACTCGAGCACTGAAGTAAAGGGGCCACCAATAGCCACACCGTCAACCTGCGTGTATTATTGGCAATACATAATAATTGCGTACTTGCAATGCGAAGCCACAGTAGATCACACCATTTTCCTGCACCCAGACAGGTTTCAGATGCGTGTTTGCGTAATATATCCGATAGCACGTTCGTAGAGAGACATCGCACTTCGAGCGAAACCATATGCTTTCTTCGTATTTCACGTCCTTCAACCTAGGGACGACACAAAAACGTCGTTTTCTGTATATTCAGTTGGGTTTGGACAATCTGGCTCCGTTTACTTAACCAGTCACCGTGAGTTTGTTTTGGGATGGATTCATTACCGAGTGAAGGGGTCCTGTCGATTAATCCGTCTTATGAATTTTGACAATTTTACTAGGAGCATTTAGTACGGTCTGTGTCTTTCTGAGGATCACATCCGAGGTATACAATATCTCAGGCCCGATGAGAGACCTCCAGCATGTAGATTATTTAATCTCAAATCGGATTTGTCGAAAATGTAGTCGTCTGGAGTAAGAGAGAAAGCTTCGTCAATTAGTTGCTGATTTAATTCTTAAGACACGTCGGCAGGAACCGGCAATTTGCCTTAACTTGTAGTTGCAGCAAGTTCATTATGAGTGTTAATCAAAAGACAGGGCAAATCGAAGTACACACAGAATTTGACTGATATATCTGAGGTGAGTAATCAGACTCCTGCCTTCACAAAAGCTAAGGTGACCACGAGTTCCAAGCATCGGGCGGGTTCCATCTTTCCGAGGAAGAAGAGGCGATCACTGGAACATGGTGTTTATTGGCCTGACGTTTGGGAGTCTTTTCTCGAACCCATAATCAGAGACAGTTGCAGAAAAGGGGGGGAGTTCGAGAGGGAATCCTAAACCCCAAGCAAATAAACACCCTATTCCAGCAATCACCTCTTCTTCTTTTGAAAATCAACGGGTCTTGCAGGTAAAACCATGAGCTCATATGAGAGATGAAGCTTCAGTCGTGTGTAAATGAGGACATGGTCCGATTTTTTTGCCGGTTTCGGCACAATGCAACTGATCTGTCATCGTACCTCTAATTACGGAGCCGTGAACTGAAGAAAGACTAACCGGCCGCACAATTATCTTTAAAATACCACGCCAGTAGACATTTGCGGCGACCTCAGACGCATGTGTTAGCGAAAAATAAGCAGTTCTAGCCTGTCAAGCGCAGCGTCCTTTCACTATTGTCTCGCCGAGAACTAAGTCATATGCGACCAATAAGATGATTGAAAAGTCGCCTAGCCCGCTCCGAATATTGTATTTCCAATCACAGGGCTTTGAGCTGACTAGAATGAGATCGGTCTAGCTGGCCGCGCAACAGTTGATGAAACAATTATGCGATTTCAAACGTATCTTTTGGTGACCAACAGTAAGTTCGGGTCAGCAAACTTAATTACCGATGTGTCAAGAGTCAGTTTAAAGCGTTTAGTTACAGAAAAATATCGGCAATACTTGAGAAGCATTTATTTATGTAGTTTAATACTATCTGGAATTTTAAAAGACTGGTGGCGAACATAATGAAGAAATTTTATAGACGAGAAATAGGACGCTGGAAGGAATATTTCTGGCCATTTATGCTCCCATACCAGCTGGCTGCACGCTCAAGGTCGGAACTGAAGTCGGCTGTATATCAAGCAAGGTGGCTCGCGTTATGCCGAGTGAGACTAAGAAGATTCAAACCTGACAGTTCGACCGTCGATTCCAACTATGTTCACCGTTTGACCCACAGCAAGGTGTGCAGGGACGGAGACTTGCACAGCATCTACCCCACTCTATCCTCCCTCCCCTATTTGGGTTCAGTGATATAAGAGTTCACACGATTGGAAGTGGGCTCAGACGAAGTGGCTGACAAAGCCAAACAGCCCACCTATGTGCGCCACACACGCCCTGATCCGCGCAACAATGACCATGAGTTCACACAACAAGAAAGGGAGAGGAAGAACAGCTCGGATCCACTGGAGTGGGAGTGTCATAAAGGCCATAGCAAGGAGCCATTGCGGCTTCACTCTCTGTCCTCAGAGGAGGACTGGGTTTATACATACGACATAGAGCAGCAGGATTAAAATGGAAATTCTGTTTGGTCTTAGAGCTGAGGGTCCAGAATCCACGCAGACGGCCACATACTAACTACACATCAATAAACAATATTCTGTGACGGCGGGTAAATGCTGCCGTTTCTGGTTTGTGGCCTTGAAAGTGGAGATAATTACGATAGGGAGGAGCGAATGGCGGTGAACGAGGTTGAAAGGGGATTCGCAGTGAAAAACATTGCCTGCTGGTGTTATCAGGCTCTCACTTCGAGTGCAGATAGGACGCGCAGGAACACTCCAGTTATGCGTAAACGCCACTTGCTCTTCCATATGGCTGTTTGTACTGTTTCTTTTGTGGTTTGGTATGACTGTGCCGGTGTATGTAATGACCAAACCTGTTTGCTCACCCAGTAACTGCTGCTCCTCCTCTTTCCCATTTACCAATATCTAGTCAAAAATAAAATAACCACCATCACAAAAATTAATACCACCACCACCATCATCATCATAAGTTCGACTGTCGCGAACGACAATATCCATTAAAAAAATAAAAACTTGCCGCGTGAAGCTAAGTTGTTTTATGAATGTCATGTGTACACAATGATAGTTAACTAAGTAATTTCGTTCGGTGTCTGAGCGGTTAGCAAAGGTGAAATCGGAGCAGCTAATCTACTACAGGAGTTCCGATTTCCAGGGGTTTTAGCAACTTGCGATGGTCACTTTCACAGTCAATATCATCATCATAACCACCGAAATCACCATCAACACTACTACCATCACCAAAACCACAGCCACCCCAGCCACAAGCAACACAACGGTCATCATCAAAGCTAAAAACACCATAACTGCATGACCAACAACACAGTGCGGCAGATATGCGCAACATCCACTGTGCTCTCTCCTCCCTCACTGACAAGGCTTTGATGGCAAGGCAATTTAGAGACGACCGAAAGTGGGCTCAGTCGCAGTGGCTGATGAAACGAAACAGTTTATCTGAGCGCACATCATACATAACCTGCTTCTGCTACACGTACCTGGTCACCTTAAGTGTGGCTTGGAATTCACATACATGACGGCCATAAAGGTGATTAACTAGTAGGATACGGGAGACCAGATAAGCCCCGCACCAAGTACGGCCGCCAGCAATGAAACCAGGAAGCTGCCACTTTTGATAACAATAACAACATCCTATAAATTATTGCAAAATGTGTGAGTCCAATACCTTGATTTGCTGTTATCTCCGATGGTAGATTCGAGTGTGAATTCTAAATGAGTCTTTGCCTCGGTTCAAGAATTCGTATGACTAAAAGCCGAAACGTTTGGTCCACTGAGGTATAAAATGTACATTCTAGTTTTTATAAAAGGTTGGCAAGAAAGGAGACGTTTCTGAATCTTTTCTTTAAGATACTGCTGCGTGTATGCAGGCATCGGAAACCAGGACAAAGGTAGCTGGAAACGATTATTCCGACAAGAGCGTTCAGTTTCGTTAAAACGGCCATGAAACAACGGTTTTGCATGGTCGTGGTGGAAGAGACATACTATTTCCAACAAATCCGATACTATCCTGTTTTTGCGAGGGAACATGCACTGTTCTGTAAAACGACACTTGAATTTCTAGAAACTATGCAGTTCATGGGGTTGAAAGGACAACCACGTGCCCAGGTACTGCAAAGATGAACGTTACAAGTGCAAACCAATTTAACTTAACAAATATGCACTAAAATCGGAGGAATTAAAAATGCTGGCAAGCAATGCTTCTTCCAGCTTTAAAACATCCCTAAAAGCGGGTTGAAATAAGACATAGAAAAACTTTCAGTCTCTTGGGCGATAAGCATCTTCTGAAAAGTATGAGCTGAGTGGTCGGTCCTGGTCAAAGTATGCATATGGTGATTGCGCATCACTGCGACGGGTGTCGGTTTGGGGCTCCTGGACAGCCGGAGCCTCCGCCGGGGCGGCATATGGATCCTGATAAGTTTCCTCAGGATTCCCTGATAAGGATTGTGGTGTTGATGGTGGCGTTGGTGATGGTTGAGACGGAGATTTATAAGGAGCAGCATGATTCCGAAAGTATTCCCTCCTTTGGGCGTAGGTCATTGGCTGCCGGAGTTGCTTACCATCATCGATCGGAGTCTGTACGGCAATTGGTCCCTCACCGAGAGATCCACGGCCCGGTAATCCATTCAGGGTATCGCTAGCATTACCCAATAGCATATCCTTTACACGACTGTTATCCAAATCCAGAAACATGCGTTTACACTTGCCGATGTAGGATATCTTGCCGCCAAGGTAGCCACAGACGACAGCTAAAAAATAGGCCGGTACGCGCATCCGGGGCCGGTTGAGGAAGAAACCACTTGACTGGGCAACAGCAACGACTAGCGTGGCTCCTATAGTCATAGGGACGCATCCGCCCCAGAATGATTCTTTTCGGCAGCGCTTGAACGTGGCAATGTCCTCGTATGTCAAGTCCTCCCGTGAGGCCATTCTGGAGGTTAAAAGTGTAAAACAGAGCCTAAGTCTAGCTCTAAGCCACGGGAAAGGCAGGGTAGGGTTAGAATCAGAAACTGGATGCGTTTTGCCGAAGCGGTGAGCAGAGGTTGGAACAAGTAAAATACCTATGTTGGCCATTTTCAATCTGATAATATCAAAGAACCAAAAGAACTAAGACATTTGAGAATTTTCAAAAAAGAACTGGTAATAAGGAGAATTCAGTCAAGAGAGGCGACCAAGCAAGTGTCTATCGAAAATACAAACGAGGTGCACTATAAGCCGTAACGACTAGCTAGGGATCAATTATTAAAATTTGAATTCCAAAATGGGCTGCTGCACAAGGCACGCGCCAAACGGAGGTTTCAAGCCACATCAGCCTCCTGCAACTGATCTCATCACCAGGTAACATGGCAGTACGGCCGATTCAGCGTACTATGCGCTGTGGCAATGTGGCCCAGCCGTTTTGAGGCGCACAAAGACGGGTTCGCCGGTCTTGTCAGCCACTGCATCCACTTCCAAATCAGTCAATTGACTGGCTCGGACGGTGACCTGATGCTGGGGGTTTGAGAGAGAGTGAGGGCGATGGCTCAGCGCCTTTTCCTCCCTATAAACAATCCGAGGCACTTTAAACTATCACGGTGCGCTAAAAGCCATCGCTTGGAAACTGACGGGACAACTCAGGCCGCGCGGTCAGCGCAGTGTTTTTGTGCGGAGTGGTGGACTGGCCGACTGAGAGTCACTGTAATAGCTCTTCAATGCAGACTGTATGGCGCTCCCACTCAGTTGGGATACGAGCCAACCCTCTTTTTTGTTTTGTTCTTGTTTGTGGCTGACCACAGTGCGTGGGCTTGCACCCTCTTACAACTTCGGTCTTCTAGACTCTGTCTTAACACCGGGCCCAGGTGGAGGAGCGAAACAGAGAGGTAGATGCATCGCAAGTCCGCAGATGTGAACTGTTCAAAAACAAATTACATCCAACATAAATTACCCAGCCCAATAGGTAATGTTTTTAAAGTTTCTGCACATTGCCAGTTATCCAGGTTCATCGGACGCTTGCGCTTATTTACTGGATTAAGTAATTCAGGAGACGATGTGTACAATGTTACAAAGAGGTAAGAAACCCAACAGTGAAAAAAATATATTAGAATTTGGTTCTCAGAATGGCCACCCAAGGTTGAAAAAGGGTTGATTTACTTGATAAAGTCAGAAATAACGTAGAAGGCGGGGTTAAACTACTAGCCGACAATGAAAACCTCACTAAACCAATTTATATAAATACAACGGGAACACTACGTTGTACGATAACCATCGGTCCACACAAACAATTCGAACAAAAATCGAAAAATCAAAATATGTTACACGTAGTGCAACGCAAGGTGGCAGCAGTCGACGGTTTCTCATTCAATCTTAACTAAAATCCTAGGCTGGTAAACTAATTTGTGTTAAGACGATTGTACGGTTTCCTATCTGCCGGCTTAGTGGATAAGCTGGCTGCAGTAATAAATGTTCTTTTGTTGGATCCAGTTTGTGGTAAGGTTAAGTGTCTGTGTTCCCTCATTAGCTCCTTAATTTTTGGATTCACGTTTTACCTCTGTTCACATTTAATCTTTCGTTCACTGAGCTGCGTCCGGAGGACTTGGTAAGCCGTATGAGGCGCTTGCTGTGAGACGGTAGGATAAACTGTCCTTGGTAACCACTTACGCGACCTCGTCAGTGCATGACTTTGAATTTGGCAGCGTGAGAATACTGGGCCAGTCAGATGACCGAATTTCACGCCTGCTGCAGGAAGCGTGGCACACGACCGTGAAATCGATCAATAGACATATCGATCTGCCAGCTGCATATCAGACCCTGCACGAAAAAATCAATGGCACTGATAAAGGTCATACTAGGCAGAGGTGAGTAAATTATGCAGTGAGCTGTAAAGTCTTTTATTACATGACAATGGGCTCACGCGAGATTTCGAATCGTCCCATCGTCTGGTGCCAGAGAACGCCTTCCATATATATATATATATATATATATATATATATATATATATATATATATATATATGATAGTGTGTTGCTCACCAATCTGCTTAAGGAACATGTATGTTTCGTTGTGCCCTGGAGCTCAGACTAGAACCCTCGCAGGCGGTCGCATAGCTGTCAGAGCACTGCACCCTGATTTTCTCTAAAGCACGCCAAACTCCTGGATTTATTATCAGAAATTTCAAAACCGTCAATATTAGAACCAGCCTTTATAAATTGCATGTCAGACCAAGTCTGGAATGCTGCTCGTTTTTATTAAGCCTTCTGAACGCTAGTGAACGGAAGACGATAGCATCAGTCCAAAACTTCTTTACTAAAAGATTTTTCTCTTTAGAACACAGAAACCTGTCCTACCAACAACATTGTGAGCTTACAAGCCTCGACCTGTTGTGGCTTTGCAGATTACAGAAGGGATTATTTTTACTGTTTACCTATTTAAGCAGTTGTAACTATAACCTCCATACAAATCTGAGGCAGCTCGACCACTCTCAGCGCACAAGTCATCGTGATGTATTTTTATTTCATCCTCTGGCATGCACCGTTAGAAACCGTCATTTTTCGGTAAACGCTATAGCAATCTGGAATAAGTTACCCAGAAGTATCAGAATTCAGCAAAGCTATCCTTTTTACGAGATTTGTCACTAGTTTTCAACATTCAGGACAGCTTCCATGAATTTTGGGTGCTTACTCGACGGAAGCTCTCTTCCCTTCTGATGGCGTTTGTGGACTCTGAATCCTGTGCTGAGGGCAATATTGCTGGCTCTGCAGTCCGGAATCGGCTTATTCCTCGGTCTACAGCGAGCAGCTGTTCACCGACATACCTGCTGGTACATAATACCGGATCCATAACATTAAAAGTAGAAGTACCTCACCGTGCACCTTTAATAGTTGTATTTAATAGTTGTATTTAATGCCGGTTTACCGGCATTGTCAGATGAAATATTCAGTGGGTAGCGGCTGGCAGTGAAAAAAACTCCTGAATATATATCATTATAAATATTATTCCTATCTTTATGTTATTCAGGAGAAAAAACTGCCGCCTGTAAGGATGATAGCAATTCAGATCAGGGAAGGGCTAACACAATTGCAGTCTGAATGCATTCTCTCTGTCTTTGCTAGGAACCGGGATTCTGCCCCAGGCAAGCAAGCATCCGTGTACGGTTGCTCACTGTCTGCCGAAGAAGTCAGCGGGTGCAGGCTGCAGAGACGGTGCGGTATCCCTCAAGGTAACACCTGGGATCTGGTTCAGATGCCATGAACTCCGTTGGACAGGAAAACAGATTCTACCGTGTCGGCACCCAGAATTCTTGGAAACTGTTCTGAATGCAAAAAACTAGTAATGGTAATCTTAAACAAAGAATAACCCCGCTGGACTTTTATATTATGGGGAAGTTTATTCCACATGGCCATGGCGTTTACCGAAAAGAACCGTCGATACTTAACTGTGCGAGCTAATGGAAGAAATAAAAAGACATTGCGATGACTGCTGCGCCGAGGATGGTCAAGCTGCCTCACAGTGATAAGGGATTAAATGTACGATTATTCAAAAGCTTAAACAGCAAAAATAGTCCCTTCTGCACACGGCAAAACCATAAGGGATCAATTTTTACAAGCCCACAGCGTTCCTGATACGACAGATTACGGTGCTCCAACGATAAAATTATTTCCGTGAAGAAGTGCTGGACCGATTCTATTTTCTTCCGTTCGCTAGCGCTCAGAAGGCTCAATAGAAACGAGCAGTATTCCAGGCAAGGTCTAACGTACATTTTATAAAGGTGGAGTCTAACATCAATAGTTTTAAAATTTCGGAGGATAAACCCGGCAGTTCTGCGTGCTTTGGAGACAATCAGGGCGCAATGCTCTGAAAGATTGAGACCGTTGGAATATGATATGCCCAGGCCCTTAACAACGCCAGGTACATTTATATCGTGGCCACCTATGCTTAGATGAGGCTGATGGTTGGCACTGACAACCATAACGGAACATTTGTGCCAAGAAAGGGAAAGGTGCCATGTGCAGCACCACTGGGCAAATGCCTGGAGATCATTTTTTAATAGATCAAGCACGGTGTCGCGATCTGCCGGTTTGTATCGATAGGCAACTTTTAAATCGTCGGCATACATAAAGGGCCTACCATTTCGAAATAAACCCGGTACATCATTGACAAAAAGACAAAATAAAAGTGGGCCTAGCACACTACCCTGAATAACTCCACTCCTCACACGTGCCGAGTTTGAGACAGCATTGGAGATCTTAACATGTTGTGTATGAGAGCTCAGATAAGAAGATATCAAGCTCAGAAGTTTACCACATATACCGAAAGAGGAGAGTTTCAGGAGAAGAAGGGCATGGTCAACACGATCGAAGGCCTTGGTGAAATCGAAATAGACTATGTAAAGTGCAAAGCCATTATCCCTAGATTGTAGAACATGATCAAAGAAAGAGAGCTGACATGTTTCACGAGACCTAGTTTTGAGGAACCCATACTGGGCTGCACTCAATAGGTTATTCTCGGTTAAATGATACATCATCTTATCTTTGATCAAGGTCTCTAGGATTTTCGAAGCTGCGGACAGTGTGTTGATTGGCCTAAAATCGTCAAATGACGTAGATTGGCCGCGTTTGGGGATAGGTAGAATATGCGATTCCTTCCATACACTGGGAAAGGTTTCACTTTCAAGAGCTAGCTTAAATATCTTACATAGAAGTGACGGGAAAATATCATAAGCATCCGCCTTTATAATACTGATCGGTACGCCATCTGGTCCAGGACTATAAGATTGACGAAACGTCGAATGGCTACGGTTACGTCCCAGAGGGTAAAAGTTATGGTCTCGAGGATGGCACCGGTCCAAACCTGGATGGGCGGAGGGGAAGCGGTCAAATTTTCAATAAATGTTCTGGACAAGAAAACGTTAAAACTATCAGCCGTCAAATTGTCATCAAATACAGGATTGCCAACGGAGTCCAGTAGTACGGGGTGCCATGTTTTACTTTGGGTTCTTATTGCGCGTGAAAAAAGTTTCGCTACATTTAACGAACGGTTTTTCGACATATTTGACCTCTTCGGCTTGCCGTTTTTTTCTTCGGATAGCCTCTTGGCCTGCTCAAAAATACGGTGAATCAAGGGCAGAACGGAAATGTCGTTTTGCAAATGAATCGACGAGAAAGTTTACGCAACCTACGGCGAAACGATAAAGGGAGATAAACCTCATCCGCGACATTAATTAATTTCTTAAGGGGAACAAAACGAGAAATAAGTGGATCTAAAACTTCGTAAAGCATACCGGTACAGGTGTTCACATCCTGACACATAAAGAAATTAGACCAGTCGTGGGAGTTAAGATGTATCAATAATTCTGTCGAAAGCGCTAATCGAAAATCAAAGAAAAAGCTATATTTCTTGGAAGGCGTTTCATCGGTTTCGAGTTGTATTGTAGAAACAACGATATCATGGTCTGAGCTCCCAAGTGGGCCTAATGATGACACTGTCAAAAGCAGGCAACCTCTGCAGAAGATTAGATCAAGTATGCTTGATCCTCTGGTAGGAAAGTCAACAACCTGGGGCCACATGCCAATATCTACGGCATCGAGAAAGTCCTCGAAATTTATGGGGCCGGAGGGGACCGGAAACCAGCGAATGTCAGGAAGGTTGAAATCACCTGCAATTAAGCAATACTTAAAATTTAAGTCAACTGCGGCATGGAATGCTTGTGAGAGACAAAGATAGAAATCCTCACTGGTATTGGGCGGGCAATAGACACAGCCAATGAGTAAAGTGTTCCTATCTTTTAAGGTAATTTGAAGCCAGCAGCTCTCGTCAACCGCAGTAAATTGTGGATGATCTAAGGTCCGAAATGTCAGCGCTTGTTTAATATAGATACAGCTTCCTTCACCACGACTATTACGGCGATCATTTCGAGTACAATTATAACCTATAAGAGAGAGTTCGGGATCGGCTACGGAAGGTGTTGCCCATGTTTCAGTTACTATGACGATATCTGGACAGTGGACAAAGACTAGAGTCTGAAGCAGGGGCATTTTATTGAGCAAGGATCTGGCATTTAGAACGAACAGATAAGTGGGCAATGTGGTTGTTTTTTAGGGAGAGCGGTTAATTCATCCAGTGGTTCATGGGCCACTGAACATAGGGGGCGTGTGCTCCAGCCCTGTACTGGAATAAAAAGGTGGGATCATACGCGCCTGATGTGGGTGAAGGGGAGTAAAATATGGAGGTGGAAATGACAGACAGGGAAACTGAGCACAATTGCTAGCTATTGGGGCATGACCGGGAAATCTCTGGACAGAATACTGCACATTATTACTATTAAGGTGACTCAGAAGGTCAGGTGAGTCTAGTAGTCCAGCAGGACCCTTCGTATTGAGAGACAACTGGGGAAATGACCGTAGAGAAAATTGGCTACGGGGTGGGGGATGCACTGTTGTGAGTGGCACAGAAGCACTATTTTTGGGCGAGATTGCTTGTCTGTTTCGTTTATCAGCCGCAGTATGAGGTTTGGGTGATAGCTGGAAATTCGATGTTGTTGGATGGGGATGTTTTTGGGAGAAATAGGCGATTGAAATGGAGTAGTTTTCATGGAGATGCTTTGTCAACCCTTCCTTGTACTGAACTGTTATCACTCAATATGCTGCAGCTTTTTCTCCTGAAAACACTCGAAAGAAAGATCAGAAGTTTTTTCCCTGTCAGCTCAGTCCTCTATTGTATATTTCTTTTGGTCTTGCTTGTAAACTGGCAATTAATTAATGAGTAGATAAACACTTAACGAGCAGGCTTGATTTGTGTATATAGCGTAGAGAGTGGATTGATTATATATGTACGACTGTACGTAGTAATACGTTAATTTCAGGGGATTTTCACATAACCACGTATAAACGGAAAGGCCACCGGTGATGAGAAAAGACTTAATGACGACTAAGATATATAGCTTTTGCATTTCTGTTTTGACAGGGCATTATATAATCACTGTTACTCTTAAGTAAAACTGGCGATGATCTGAATTAACTTGGTTGGCATAAGGTCATCTCAAGGACGCGCCTGCCTAGCCGAAGTCATTACGCAATAGCAGAAACGGGAGGCCAAAAAGCATACTAATTTAGGGACAACTACGACAGCCGTGAGGGGGACATATCACCAGGAGCACTTTTAGGGGCCCAAGTCTGTGCACATGTTGCAACGCTGCACACCTCGCGATTAAACACGCGTGCGGGACAGTGGCTGTCATAGCCAGTAAATTACCGTCATTGCTAACTTTTATACGGCCTCATCACAGTCCAACGATCTGGACGCCACTTTCGTGGCGCCGGGCGTGTGCCCTTACCCGGCTACCAACGTTTGAAGCAGTTTACGATAACTAACTATCGGTATATGTTGCAACGCTGAACCTCTGACAACTACACGCACGTGCGCATTAAAAGCTTTTTGTTCTCTGATAGTCCCAGATGTTTTAGCTGGCCAATCACTGTTTTGCTCTGTTCCGTGTGAAAAGGGAATTGGGATGTCAGTTAAGAGTATTTTGTATTCTGTGCTAAACTGTTCTATAATATCCGACCATCCCAGAAAATACTTAAGCTGGCCAATCACATTTTCGTCCTGTTCCGTGTGAGAAGAGAAGTGGGACGTCAGTTGGGAGGATAGTTTATTCTGTGCAAAACTATTGCACTGTCTTAGACGTCATTAAGTCTTGTCTCGTTACCAGTGGCTTTCCCGTATTTGTGAGGTTATGCTTGAATCCCGCTGAAATTAACGCATTAAGTCGTAAATACAGAATCCATATGCTCAATTCCTGTTACCAAATATTAAAATCTGTTAGGCACCCCCACAACCCGTTTAGTCTTCAAACAAAATGCGTTACAGTTCTACTGTAGATGATTGTCGTATGTACATATGCATGGTTACTAGATGGATTTGAAAACACAGCAAGAAGAGGCAAACCACTGAATTAACAGATTATTGTCAACTTGAGATGCTTGAAAGCAATAAATGTGCATGCATAAGTGTCTGGTTTATTTCTTATTTTAGATTAAAGAACGAAGTTCATCCTTTCTTGCTCACATTTGATATATTTTCCTATGATTTTCATTCAGCTGCATTCATATTCTGCCTTCCCTAAGGACAACTGGGATCCGAATCTAACCCGAGGCTTACACCACTCGAAGCCGAATATAAGCCGATATTTTTATTCGTTTCTAATCATAAGTGAAACCGACCCTATCGGGGCGAAAAACTAGACTCTCATTTTTCAACCGATGAGGAACTTTTCCGTTTCATCAATAACCTGCCCATTAACCTTTTTATTAACGCATACATCCCTTACATTTTCTGTGTTTTGCTGTTGTGGAAAGTTAATGTAAGAAGATTTTATGTTGGTTACATTTTGTTTATTAAAACTAGTTATTTTTAGGAATTTACATATAAAACATGTATCATAACGAGGACATACAGGGTGGGCCTCAAGAAGAAGCTTTTCATTGTTGCCTTACGTAGCAAGTTAGCTGATGTTTGGTTTCACCTACAAGTAGGCAGCTAAAAAGACGATCAGCATACGTGGTTGGGGTGTGTCCACCGAATGCAACCATGTGGGACGCCTTACGGTCTAGCTTTAATGTAACTGGGAACTAACCACATGATGACGATACGCCTTGTCAGACAACACTCTGCTAAATATATCAGGCTCCCGTAGGGATGCCCCGTTTTCAAACATAGGCCTCATAGTCATGGGCATAGGCGTGGAGCTGGAGTAGTACGTAAATGCAAATTCCTCTTTTGCCAATGCATAACTCTTCAGGTTCATTTTTGGATCTTCACTGGTGCTTCAAATGACAGTGGATAACGCAATGAAGGCAGGCATTTAAAGCAAAAATTATAAGATGAGACTAGTCCTGTCAGCATCGCCGTTTACCGAAGCCGCTGTTGTTGTTGCATAGTAAATCTTTTTAGATATATCGATGATTGACTGCGTATGATGGGCAAGTAACCGTAGAAAATATGGCGCTGGTGTCAGTGGATTTGGTTTAAGCTACAAAAAGACGAAGGAAATTAGACAAATTTTAACCCCACAGAAGAAATAGACAGCTCTGATATGTCCGGTGTAGCCCAAACGTTATCACGAAGGGGTTCATTGTGGTGCATTTAGGCTGCCAGCTGTCACCTGGCTTCCATTCGTCGGACATAATACTCAATTGCCCAACAGGAAATGAAGGGGTTGGGTGCATTAAAACTATCTATTCCTTCTCCACATCACATCACTGTCTACGAATCAGTTGCTGTTGAACTGTTGGGTCGTAGGATTCGTGAATAAGGTCCGATGAACCCTGAGAGGCGCAGGGACCCCACAACCATTATGCGAAAATATGTGGAAAAGATAGAGTCCGACGGAGTCATCAAAATCAAAAAGTTTCTTGGGTGTCCATGGTGAACCGCACGAACATTCAATGCTGTCAATCATCGGTGTCTCACCACCCATTGGTTTTAACCAGGACGAGGTCATCATCGATGCAGAAGCTGACGTCTTTGCTTAAAGATGGTGGTAACGTCAAGAAGTGACTAATGTTACCGTCCTAGCTTTAAAGCTTTATTATTTTATGAATATACAGAATAATCAGAGGGATATCCTTCAATATTCTGAGTGCACAGAAACTTGCCATTGACTGTGGCTGACCCCCCATGGAGTCCTATGAATGAGTAGTCTATTTGTGCGAATAGTCGTAAGTTGTATTAACGCACCGCTTGTTGGCGTTAGTGGTCCAAAGTGGTGCTCATAACAAAAAGTACACTATTATGGAATGCAAAACTGGCAGTGCTCTGCATGCATCGCACCTTATCTATGCACTACTTTCTGCAGCATTATTTATGGTGTCCTAAGCATACGTTTAGATTTTCAATGATAACCTTCGAAAGGAAATGAGGTGAAACTTTCAAGTGGAGAATGCTGGGAGATATTGGCCAAAATGTTAATAATGCTGTAAAAATGATCCAACATTTCGGACTAAACGTACGGTAAGGTATATAGTTAAAGTTTTATCCAGTGATAACTGTCAAGGAACCTACTGTGTGTACGATTGCAAACGAAAGATACGGCGCAATGCCACATGAAATAGCAGAAAATTTTCAAATATTTTCGAGGCGGAATCCGATGAAGGAGTAATATATTAGTGTAAAGCAAGAAATGATGCAGGTCCACTCCCTTTCCTATGTCTAACTCACAAAGAACCCTGACACACTGTGAAAACTGCCGTGGCATTTACGCGTTTATTTATTTATTTTTATTTAGAATTTATATTTGGTTAGCACCGGCAATGCACTGTCTAATCAAACATTAGTAACGAAATAAAGTTATGACAATGTGTGCAGATAAAATAAACAAAAACGTAATAATATAGACAGAACTTGTCCTGCTAGGTCAACAGTAAGCGATGTTTTGAAATTAATAGTTAACTAGAAAAAAATAGGCAGTGAAAAAAACTACCTTTAAAATGGAGGCAGGGTTCAATAGGTCTTCATTTCTGAATAGAAGGTAGGAGAAAAAACTGCTTAGGAAGATAAGGTCAGGTGGTAGAGTAGGGTTATACTGCAGTAGCATTTCAGAATGAGATAATTAAACGTCGAGATGATGCGCCCTTGATCACTTAGGCGTATGAAACAAAATCTCACGAAAATGCTACAATGAACTTAATTCCTCAGCATCTTAGGATCCAGAATTGAATTCTGATGATGGTTAGTATCCAAAGAAATGGCAGCATTTTAGACTGTGGACCACCGAATATGTACGTCAGAATGACTTCCTTGTTTGGTTGAATGGTAATATAAGGAGATATCATAGTTCATGGGCGACTCGAGGTAGCGAAAATATAGTTTCAAGATGGTCACTTAAATTCCCGATGGTCCTTTCTCCGAGTCATGTGGAAAGTTACTGGAAAAAGATTAGGAAAAAAAGGCTAATAGAATCAGTGTTAAGATAAAAGTGCAGTCTTCGCTTGAATACAGATAGACTAGTTAACGACATAATTTCAATAGGCAAGTTATTCCAAAGAAAAACATACCTAGAAGCAAAGAAGAGAGAGCGTTTACACGTGGAGGATACAAGGGGAGGTATACTTAGTGCAGAATTTCTTAGGTTATAAGGAAGACTAACGGGGGTAATGAAAGATCGCTTGGGGAGAGTTGAGCTATTATTAAGTCGGAAAAGGAGACAAAAGCCTGCTTCCAGGCTCCTGACCTAAAGAAATTTGAGCTTCGTTAGGTAGCATCTTTTTGAGTAGGAAGTAGTTGAAAGAGTCGGAAACAGGAGTTTTTGTGAAATATCTTTGGACATTTTCAATTTTTGAATGGCTAGATTCGTTCATTAAACCGATGAAAGGACAATAAAATTCAAGAATGGGAAGTACAAATATATGATAAAATCTTAATATAATTTTTGAATGGTAGAAATTATAAGAAATAATCCACAAATCTGAGCAGCTTTGGCCGTAATTCTATCGGTATGAGGCGAAAGATCTAATTTATTGGTGTAGCTTAAGCCAAAGTCCTTAATGGAGGAACATTAAATCATAGGGCAACGTTCAAAAATAAGAGGTTGCGGCAACCATACAGGCCCAAAACTCATGTAGCGACACTTAGAAGGTGAGAATTACATTAGCAATTTGGAGCTCCAGGCAGAAAGAGCATCTAAGTACGAATGAATTTGTTCTAGGCATCGTTCGATCGTAGATTTAGATAAGTAATACACGCATTTGAGGTCATCAGCATAAATAAAAGATTGAGAATGTTTAACTATCGATTAAATATCATTAATCTTCAGAAAGAACAACAAAGAACCTCATACGGTACCTTGAAGGACAACACTAACAATCAAGGGTAGCACTTGAGTATGAGGACCCCACTAAAACTTTTTGTTTTCGATCATTTATGTATGATCTGATAAAGTCAGTAAAGGGACTACGAAATCCTATAGTTTCTCGATTAGCTAGAAGTTATCTATGAGACACTTTATCGAATGCCTTACTAAGATCAAAATAGATTACTACTACAGATAGATGATCATTACGAAGAGAGGTTAGTAGATTTAGAAAAGACATGTGGCAGGTTTCACAAGAGCGGTCTGGTAAGAAGCAGTGTTGGGAAAAGTTGATAATTTGATTGTTTATGCAAAAATCCGTGATTTGTTTTGCAATTAGTTTTTCGAAGAGTTTAGCAAGAGAGGGCGTTTTATGAACACCGCGATATTTATGAATGTCCGAGCGGGAACCAGATTTAAAAACTGGTATTATAATAGAAGTTTTCCAATAATCGGGGATGAAACCATTTTCGAGAAATACTGAGAATAATTTGCTAAGTAAAGGTGGAAAAGCCCTAAACTATTTAATTAGGGAGTTTAGAATGTTACCAGTTCCAACTGAATGGGATTTTTTAGGTGAGCTATTTCTTTTTGAATACGTGAAGGCGAGAAATTAATGGTTGTTAGAAGTAAATTTGAATTTGAAAGCAGAGGAATTGAGGGAGTGGGGCTATTTTCAGTGGTAAAGTGGTTGACAAAAACGAATTTAACAATTCTACTTTGCCCAAACCATCTGTATCGAAATTTTTTGCTACAGTCGAGTAACGGCGGAGTTACATTCAGACGCTTATCCGATGACCGAATATGGAAGATTTTAGCAACAGATTTGGATGAATTAGCATCACTTAGGGCCCAAGACTCCCTACGCTTATCTCGCGCGAGCCTAATTTTCGATGCTGATTCAAATATTTGTGCAATCCTTAACTGAACTGACAAAGAGCTTTAAGATGAATCTTTAAGTTGCTTTCGTAATTTTTTAAGTCTGTATTGGAGAAAATGTGGAACAGTAGAAGAAGTGGTATTTGAATAAAAAAATCTTAAACGGGATAAAAGCCTGGATTTTTTCTGCGAGGCTCTCCACTAGCTCACGGAAAAAGTTTGGTTTTTGATTGAAAATATGCTATGTAAATCTAGAGTCCTTACGAAATTATTTATTAATTCATGGTTTGTGTTAGCAAAGTCGAGGTTATCGATTTTAACCTGAGGCTTCGTAAGAAGGGGACTGAAAAACAACAGTGAATTATTGCATGATCACTTGTGAATAGATCACGATTGAAATTCATAAAGAGAGGGTGGACATCATTTGTAAAAATTAAATCGTAAAGGTTGTCATTTATATTAACTGATCTGACCAATTGGGACATGTTTGAAATGTTAATAGTATTGACCGATTTCTGATGTTTTGGCGGAGATGAATTTGCCTGCCAGTTAATGTCTGGCAGATTAAAATCGCCTAAGATTATTTTGATATCAAATTGAGTCACTGCAACTTTTTCAAATAGTTCACAGACCTCACTTTCATTGCCAAAATAACACGGAGGGTTATAGACACAGCCAATTACCAATTTTTCATTGTGCGGGAGGATGAGTGAAGCAAAGCATACATTTCCAGAAAAGGACGAAATGTTCAGCTGAAAAGGAAAATGTACAAAGGATGACTTAATATAAAGGAGGCAACCACCACCGTTTTTCAGTGCGGTCTTGTCGATACAAATTTAAATTATCTATAGCAAGCGTCGAGTCAGAAATAAGAGAGTGAGCTCAGGATTCAGTGATGAACAGCACATCTGGATCAATCTCAAAGTGTACTGTTCTAAGCTCAGCCATCTTATTTAAAACTGATCTCGCATTGAGTTAAACTAAGCTCAGCGTATTCCTTAGCTGCAGGTTACGCTCACCAGTATTTATAAAAAGGAACATTTGGTGGCGGAGAAGAAAACTGGAAAGAAGAAACGAAAGGTGGCGTTCACAAACCTTAACCTATAATTACCCGTAATAAGATAGATAAATGTTGTTATTTGAGTACCTGTAAGAGCACAGTCATTAATAAACATAAAACGAATGCGCAATCGTATACGGTTAAGTCACGAATAGTAGGTCAGCTTTGTGGCGATTACAACTGATACAAATTAGTGTGACTAACAATAAATAAAAGGAGAAAACAGTAAAAAAACTCCTTGGGTATTTTTATGGAAAATTTATATCTTGAATGGAGCTTGTGGGTTTATAAGGAGATAAAAAATTGTCACTCGTGGGAAAAAACACACACATGAGGTGGGACAGACATGCTATTGATAACGTATTAAGGTTCAAATGGTCCTCTTCGGGGGAGAAATCATGATACTACAAGGGCTAATTTTCACCACCACATGTGTGAAAACAATGCGTATCGACTAGCTGTAAATATAACCATCAAGGATGCTAGACAACGGAAACCTTCAGGGACATAATCAGCACGCTTCGGGTCAAACGAAGGTCATAACCGAAGTACCATGATACTTTCATTGATGATTGTCGGGACACAGACCGATAAACCTGACAGGATCGTTAACAGTCCGTGTAGGGTCGACATCAGGCCGCAAACTCCATCGCCTTAAGGCACGAAAGATGCGAAGATGGACGAGGTTGATGCAGATTGCAGAGCGTCAAACATAGGAAAAAAGCGAAGACTGAGGGAACCATTGGGGTCGTCTATATTTCCAAATGGTAGTCAAGGTTAAGAGGAGTCGAAAAACGGTTTTAAAAAAGCTGCAGAAGACAAAAAATGCTTTGCGAAGATATATGAAGCAGCATGATATGTTGCTTCTGAACGTTGTAAGAAATGATAATGGGAGATCCGGCAATTGAGTAAAAAGAAGTTAATAATAATAATAGTTGTATTTAATACCAGTTTACAGGCATTGTCAGATGAAATATTCAGTGGGTAGAGGCTAGCAGTGAAAAAAACTCCTGAATATATATCATTATAAGTGTTTTTCCTATTTTCATGTTATTCAGGAGAAAAAACTGCAACCTGTAAGGATGATAGCGATTCAGATCAGGGAAGGGCTAACACAATTGCAGTCTGTATGCAGTCTCTCTGTCTTTGCTAGGAACCGGGATTCTGCCTCAGGCAAGAAAGCATCCGTGTACGGTCGCTCACTATCTGCCGAAGAAGTCAACGGGTGCAGGCTGCAGAGACGGTGCCGTATCCCTCAGGTAACACCTGGGATCTGGTTCAGATGCCATGAACTCCGTCGGACAGGAAAACAGATTCTACCGTGTCGGCACCCAGAATTCTTGGAAACTGTTCTGAATGCAAAAAACTAGTAATGGTAATCTTAAACAAAGAATAACTCCGCTGGACTTTTATATTATGGGGAAGTTTATTCCACATGGCCATGGCGTTTACCGAAAATAACCGTCGATACTTAACTGTGCGAGCTAATGTAAGAAATAAAAAGACATTGCGATGACTGCTGCGCCGAGGATGGTCAAGCTGCCTCACAGTGATAAGGGATTAAATGTACGATTATTCAAAAGCTTAAACAGCAAAAATAGTCCCTTCTGCACTCGGCAAAACCATAAGGGATCAATGTTTACAAGCCCACAGCGTTCCTGATACGACAGATTACGGTGCTCCAACGATAAAATTCTTTTCGTGAAGAAGTGCTGGACCGATTCTATTTTCGTCCGTTCGCTAGCGCGCAGAAGGCTAAATAGAAACGAGCAGTATTCCAGGCAAGGTCTACCGTACATTTTATAAAGGCGGAGTCTAACATAAATAGTTTTAAAATTTCGGAGGATAAACCCGGCATTTCTGCGTGCTTTGTAGACAATCAGGGTGCAATGCTCTGAAAGATTGAGACCGTTGGAATATGATATGCCCAGATCCTTAACAACGCCAGGTACATTTATATCGTGGCCATCTATGCTTAGATGAGGCTGATGGTTGTCACCGACAACCATAACGGAACATTTGTGCCAAGAAAGGGAAAGGCGCCATATGCAGCACCAATGGGCAAATGCCTCGAGATCATTTTTTAATAGATCAAGCACGGTGTCGCGATCTGCCGGCTTGTATCGATAGGCAACTTTTAAATCGTCGGCATACGTAAAGGGCCTACCATTTCGAAATAAACCCAGTACATCATTGACAAAGAGACAAAATAAAAGCGGGCCTAGCACACTACCCTGAATAACTCCACTTCTCACACGTGCCGAGTTTGAGATAGCATTGGAGATCTTAACATGTTGTGTATGAGAGCTCAGGTAAGAAGATATCAAGCTCAGAAGTTTACCACATATACCGAAAGAGGAGAGTTTCAGGAGAAGAAGGGCATGGTCAACACGATCGAAGGCCTTGGTGAAATCGAAATAGACTATGTAAAGTGCAAAGCCATTATCCCTAGATTGTAAAACATGATCAAAGAAAGAGAGCTGACATGTGTCACAAGACCTAGTTTTGAGGAACCCATGCTGGGCTGCACTCAATAGGTTATTCTCAGTTAAAGGATACATCATCTTATCTTTGATCAAGGTCTCTAGGATTTTCGAAGCTGCGGACAGTGTGTTGATTGGCCTAAAATCGTCAAATGACGTAGATTGGCCGCGTTTGGGGATAGGTAGAATATGCGATTCCTTCCATACACTGGGAAAGGTTTCACTTTCAAGAGCTAGATTAAATATCTTACATAGAAGTGACGGGAAAATATCATAAGCATCCGCCTTTATAATACTGATCGGTACGCCATCTGGTCCAGGACTATAAGATTGACGAAAACGTCGAATGGCTACGGTTACGTCCCAGAGGGTAAAAGTTATGGTCTCGAGGATGGCACCGGTCCAAACCTGGATGGGCGGAGGGGAAGCGGTCAAATTTTCAATAAATGTTCTGGACAAGAAAACCTTAAAACTATCAGCCATCAATTTGTCATCAACTAAAGGATTGCCAATGGAATCCAGTAGTACGGGGTGCCATGTTTTACTATGGGTTCTTATTGCGCGTGAAAAAAGTTTCGCTACATTTAACGAACGGTTTTCGACATATTTAACCTCTTCAGCTTGCCGTTTTTCTTCGGATAACCTCTTGGCCTGCTCAAAAATACGGTGAATCAAGGGCAGAACGGAAATGTCGTTTTGCAAATGGAATCGACGAGAAAGTTTACGCAACCTACGGCGAAACGATAAAGGGAGATAAACCTCATCCGCGACATTAATTAATTTCTAACGGGGAACAAAACGAGAAATAAGTGGATCGAAAACTTCGTAAAGCATACCGGTACAGGTGTTCACATCATGACACATAAAGAAATTAGACCAGTCGTGGGAGTTAAGATGTATCAATAATTCTGTCGAAAGCGCTAATCGAAAATCAAAGAAAAAGCTATATTTCTTGGAAGGCGTTTCATCGGTTTCGAGTTGTAGTGTAGAAACAACGATATCATGGTCTGAGCTCCCAAGTGGGCCTAATGATGACACTGTCAAAGGCAGGCAACCTCTGCAGAAGATTAGATCAAGTATGCTTGATCCTCGGGTAGGAAAGTCAACAACCTGGGGCCACATGCCAATATCTACGGCATCGAGAAAGTCCTCGAAATTTATGGGGCCGGAGGGGACCGGAAACCAGCGAATGTCAGGAAGGTTGAAATCACCTGCAATTAAGCAATACTTAAAATTTAAGTCAACTGCGGCATGGAATGCTTGTGAGAGACAAAGATAGAAATCCTCACTGGTATTGGGCGGGCAATAGACACAGCTAATGAGTAAAGTGTTCCTATCTTTTAAGGTAATTTGAAGCCAGCAGCTCTCGTCAACCGCAGTAAATTGTGGATGATCTAAGGTCCGAAATGTCAGCGCTTGTTTAATATAGATACAGCTTCCTTCACCACGACTATTACGGCGATCATTTCGAGTACAATTATAACCTATAAGAGAGAGTTCGGGATCGGCTACGGAAGGTGTTGCCCATGTTTCAGTTACTATGACGATATCTGGACAGTGGACAAAGACTAGAGTCTGAAGCAGGGGCATTTTATTGAGCAAGGATCTGGCATTTAGAACGAACAGTTTAAGTGGGCAAGGTGGTTGTTTTTAAGGGAGAGCGGTTAATTCATCCAGTGGTTCATGGGCCACTGAACATAGGGGGCGTGTGCTCCCGCCCTGTACTGGAAAAAAGGTGGGATCATACGCGCCTGATGTGGGTGAAGGGGAGTAAAATATGGAGGTGGAAATGACAGAAAGGGGAACTGAGCACAAATGCTAGCTATTGGGGCATGACCGGGAAATCCCTGGACAGAATACTGCACATTATTACTATTAAGGTGACTCAGAAGGTCAGGTGAGTCTAGTAGTCCAGCAGGACCCTTCGTATTGAGAGACAACTGGGGAAACGACCGTAGCGAAAATTGGCTACGGAAAGGGGGATGCACTGCTGTGAGTGGCACAGAAGCACTATTTTTGGGCGAAAATGCTTGTATGTTTCGTTTATCGGCCTCAGTATGAGACCTGGCTGATAGCTGGAAATTCGATGCTGTTGGGGACGGGATGTTTTTGGGAGAAATAGGCGATCTTAACGGAGTAGTTTTCGTGGAGAGACTAAATTTTTGCGGTTTTCGAGTTGTTAAGACTTTAGCCGGACTTGTTTTGGAGCTAGAAATCTGCGTTGGTTTACCAGGAGTAACTGGTTAACTTGGTATGGGTATGGTAATAGACGAAGTACTGCCGTCTTGAGAACGAAAAAAAGAAGAACTGTTTTCTTGAGATCCCAAAAGATTAAGCAAGGTTGGTATCCGTGCAGAGTTAGCTGGAGCTTCAGATGGCGAAGCCGTCGATGAGATTGGAGGCAATTTGTTAAACATGCCAACAGCGGTAGTCATTTCTCTGTTGCTTGTCGACAATTTAAAATTTCTCAGTTTTCTCTGCATTGGGGTGAGGTCAGAAGAAACCGAGGAATGCCATTTTCGACAAAATTCTCTACTAATCTCCTTCATAGAGAGTATGAAGTCAACTTCTTTCAAGGAAAAGAGCGTGACTATTATGGGGGCATTACAACTGAGCGAGTGGAGTCATTTAGCATACGCGACTCGGAATTCCAAGCCACTGCTTTCCAGAAACAAATGCGCGCCGTCGAAAGCAGATATGTAACTGAGAATATTACGCAGTATAAAATTATGCTTGCGTTTTATCCGTTCTTCGGTTTCGGAGCTTATTATCCCAATGAATTTAAAAGCCTGTTGGATAACTGTGTCAGAGGCATTGGTTATAGTTCCTTTAAGCAAAATATCTACCAGTTCATCAGATGACGATCGATTAACAAAGGACGAGGTGAAGGCTTGAGCAATCAGAGGATCAAGAGGTTCCAGATTTACCAAAGGGATTTTAGAGTTGACAATATCTACAGAGGGCTGTGAAGTCTCGCATACGCTAGATAGGTCCCCTTCCATTACTCTATTACTCAAGGATGGAGGGGAAGCTGCAACCTTTCGTCTTTTTGCGAGTCGCTTGCGGGACACCGTAAGCTAGTAGACGGAATTTTGGTTTACTTAAAAGAAAATATGGGGTTAATAATTTACAAGAGTATACTTAATTAGGCTAAAATGGCAGCTTATTTCAAACAGTTAATAGAAAACGACAAAATGAGCACAATTTTAACCACACGTATGCAAAGTGTAACTAATTAGTCCAAGTGATTATATGGCCGCCACAAATAATATGTAGCAGTAATAAGAGCTTTTTTAAACTAACAATTAATAGACAGTTCACTGCTAGGGGCAATAAATATGGTAAAAATAATCCGTTCACTTATCTTTAAAAATCGGTCCACGCGCCATAACTGGACACAAATAATTATTAATAAGTTAATATAGTGCGCTTCGGGGTGCTACTTCGCATGAGAATTGACGATGAATCCGAGGCCTACAAAGCTCAGTATTCAGATTATAATTCTGATGATTTTTATCATCAAAAGAAATGGAAGTGATTTAAAATGATCGCTCAAAACATGACTTACTTGTTTGACGATCGTTTTACACAGGGATGGGTTTCACAAGAATTAAATGAACAAACTTACCACTGCCTCTATGGTTATCATTGTAGTTCTGAGCACAGGTAAGAGAACAGTTGTGAAATAATTGTGAGAAGACTCACCAAATGAATTAAGAGTACGTTTGAGCATTTAGCCCAAGAACAGCAGATCACTGCGTGTGTTCGGCTCCTCTTCATTTGACAGGGTCCTTATAGATTCGTAGGACTCTGCGATGCCAAAGCCATAAAAATGCTCTCTTTCTCTGATAAGGAATTTTCTATGTTGGCCGAATAACCGTAGTAAAAGAACATAACCCACGACGATGACGATGAATCGGACGAACAGGTTACCCTCATATTCTCGGCCATTTCGCTTACCTTTTCATTGCTAACACGATTACACACTTCTAAATGTTCTACTGCATATTGGATTCAACGTACAACAGAAAGATAAAATTGTAATTGTGAAGGTCAGGGAGAACAGCAATGCCAGGACATATTTTTCGTTCAGGTGGTAGCGTGAACTAACAGGAAATGGCGTACAAGGGCATGCACGCGCGCAAGCAAAGTTAACGTCTGATTGATTTGCCAGTAAGCATTTGCCTCATATTTGTGCCCTAAGTGACGTGATCATCAGAGACACTGCCAACGAATAAATTTTCATGAAACATTAAGGGGCGAGACAAATCTAGAATCTTCTTTCCTCGGTGTTAGGGCTGTTTGCTGTTATTTTTTTATTCCTTTTTCGTCTCCGTTATATGTTTGATTAAAAATATTGATTTTTTTGGCATTTTTACTGTCTTAGGTTTTCCGGAGAATTTTATAATCGCACTTCGCCCAATTTTAAGCGTTGTTTGAGCAAGATTTTGTGTCTACCTTCTCAAGCCACCTCCGTACTAATGTTATTTTGTTTTTATGTGGAAAAAATGATTATAAGACACATTTATTCTGTACAAGTTCATACCTTCATTTAAATAGCGGTAGAAAAGTAGCGTTTATTGCTGGAACGAGGATTAGATGCGGTACTTTGGACAATGAATTAAAACAAATACTCAATTGCACCTTAGGCGGAATGTATGAAAAAATATTCTGCTCCTCTTCCCTGCGTTCCGGAATCAATGTTGTAACGAACCACAGTTCCGACAGAATTGTTTGAATGGACTAGTAGCATTTTTCGCGCGGATCCCGGATGGGGATGGAGTGATGGAATGTCGGTGAAGATGCCGGTGCCCCCTTCCACTCTCGAACGCTGACCCCCATCCCCACGAGTACCGTCGCCGCTCATCGTATCGCTACCCTTCGTTCAATGTCAGCATACCCTCGTCCCGACCCTGCAGTTGCCCACAGCGTTGCACTCCCCACCGGTTATCCAACAGACATGACGTAATTCCCCCCACTCCAAAAGGGATATCGCATCATGTAACGCTCCCTTCTTTATTTTCTATTGTGCCCTTTCATACCTTCATATCCTTCTTAATAGTAGAATCCATTTCCAACATTTCTGCCGTTCCTTCTGATGACTGTTGCGTTTGAGTGATCGGCATGGCGCTTAGAGACCATGTTCAATATGTGCATCGTCTAATAACGACTACAGGTGCGTTACTCGCCCGTGTGTGTGCAAACCTCGAAGTCTTCGGCCGCTACATTGGTGGCAGCGGTGGGATAGAGAGGAGCACACACTTCCACACCTACCAAACCGACCCGCACAGCACTGAGGACAGTGCTGCATTTCAGAGGGAGGCCATGTAACGAACCACAGTTCCGACAGAATTGTTTGAATGGACTAGTAGCATTTTTCGCGCGGATCCCGGATGGGGATGGAGTGATGGAATGTCGGTGAAGATGCCGGTGCCCCCTTCCACTCTCGAACGCTGACCCCCATCCCCACGAGTACCGTCGCCGCTCATCGTATCGCTACCCTTCGTTCAATGTCAGCATACCCTCGTCCCGACCCTGCAGTTGCCCACAGCGTTGCACTCCCCACCGGTTATCCAACAGACATGACGTAATTCCCCCCACTCCAAAAGGGATATCGCATCATGTAACGCTCCCTTCTTTATTTTCTATTGTGCCCTTTCATACCTTCATATCCTTCTTAATAGTAGAATCCATTTCCAACATTTCTGCCGTTCCTTCTGATGACTGTTGCGTTTGAGTGATCGGCATGGCGCTTAGAGACCATGTTCAATATGTGCATCGTCTAATAACGACTACAGGTGCGTTACTCGCCCGTGTGTGTGTGCAAACCTCGAAGTCTTCGGCCGCTACATTGGTGGCAGCGGTGGGATAGAGAGGAGCACACACTTCCACACCTACCAAACCGACCCGCACAGCACTGAGGACAGTGCTGCATTTCAGAGGGAGGCCATGTAACGAACCACAGTTCCGACAGAATTGTTTGAATGGACTAGTAGCATTTTTCGCGCGGATCCCGGATGGGGATGGAGTGATGGAATGTCGGTGAAGATGCCGGTGCCCCCTTCCACTCTCGAACGCTGACCCCCATCCCCACGAGTACCGTCGCCGCTCATCGTATCGCTACCCTTCGTTCAATGTCAGCATACCCTCGTCCCGACCCTGCAGTTGCCCACAGCGTTGCACTCCCCACCGGTTATCCAACAGACATGACGTAATTCCCCCCACTCCAAAAGGGATATCGCATCATGTAACGCTCCCTTCTTTATTTTCTATTGTGCCCTTTCATACCTTCATATCCTTCTTAATAGTAGAATCCATTTCCAACATTTCTGCCGTTCCTTCTGATGACTGTTGCGTTTGAGTGATCGGCATGGCGCTTAGAGACCATGTTCAATATGTGCATCGTCTAATAACGACTACAGGTGCGTTACTCGCCCGTGTGTGTGTGCAAACCTCGAAGTCTTCGGCCGCTACAATGTGTCCTTTTATTGATTTTTATCCGGCTGAATACAGCCAGGTTAGTAAGTGAACTCAAAGGGCACTAAAATATCGTACATGCAATAAACTCCTAGATCTGTAGGTTGTTTAACCTGTCGGTTAGAAATTCCATGATAACATTTATCATGCATGATAAATATTCATCTTAAAATTTAACATAACTTAATATTTAAATGTTACAAGTAATTTTATTGGAATTAGTGTTTAAGCAGTTGTGTTAAGTACAGCTGCGTTCAGCATGAAGCCAGATTTAGAACAACCTTTATTAAACATTTTGTAATGCGCATTTTATTTTTTTAGCGTCATATTTTTCGGAATTTGAATGTGTTCCTGCCCGAGCTAGCAGGGATCCCTGAACTCGTAATGATTTCCCCGTCTTATTGTATTCCGACTCCATGTCCGGAGGTTTTAACTGATACTAGTGATATTTGAAACTCGTGTTTCCCTTCATCCTGGGGATTGCATTATCTTTAGGATATCTTCAATTTTTCTCATCTTTAGTATGTTAAAAGTACAAATTTGACACCATAGTGCAGCTAATTTATCTTTTAGGCGCTCTTAAAATATGGTATACAGTAACGGGGAACCTTTTACCATCTTATTTAAAAGATGTTTAGTCGACGTAAAAATGACGACAGAGCTCCTTATTTATTTCAGGTTGTCGTGACGCTGTAGCGTAAGCATATTATAAGAAGATCTTGCATTTCGGCAAAAAACCACAAAATCTTCTGAGGGTGTTTTGATTGAGCAGGACCAATGGAGGAGTATGACGGAGCGGCTCTGTGATATGGTAGCAATTTGTCCTTTGTTATTTCCTCAAATTCTTAGTAATGGAGCACGGCGCTTCCAGCTCAGAGTTCTTCTTAACTAAGTTGTAGTAGATTAAAATTTTCAGCTCAATGTATCGTGCGGGTTATAAATGGATATCAGTACTCGTCAAATGCATATGCTGACTTAAAGGCGGAGTCGGTCGGGATGTCATCGCACGCGGCTATGGTTGGTGACGGCTTTGGTGTAGCCGCCTGAGGACGTAAACTGACCTAGAAGAAGCTCTGTTTGAACGCACCTAAAACCCTTCAGTCTAAGGAGTTGACATGCAACTGAATCGGCTTTTCTTGTAAGGTAATTTTTCACCATGAGACAGATCCCTTTAAGGCAGCCAGAACTTTATGCAAGATGCTTGATGATAGTTACTCATACAGGACAGGAAATCACGCTGCAGAGTATTTTCCACCATCATATGCGTGAGTCAGCGGGCCCGTACGTCCCGAAATTCGCGAGGGGTATGTACTCCTATTTTTGGTCAGCGGTCGATCAACCAGTACGTGTGAACTGGGCAGTTGCGGTGATCATAAGTATGGGGTCTTTGCGTTTTTGAGTAACTAAATTATGGATAGTAATTACTGCTGCTAAATTTTTCTTTACAAGTCCTGCCTCTTGCAGCATCAGTCCCATAAAATACAGTCAGGCACTAAATTTGGACCGCCTTCGTCCGTAATAAAACAGAAATCAGTAGTCCTATTGGCACAGAAAACCACACTCTTCTAGTAATCATTTCGCGTACAACAGCCTATGGGTAATTCGCAGAATCAATATCCAGGCCTACCAGTAAAATTGGGAAACCCCGGCTTTTCATCAAATTAACCAACCTTAAGATCTAGATAAAAAGCATGCGAGTAATGCTAGTTGAATCAACGCCTGTCTGGAGATTCAAGACTGTCGAAAATCACCCTTGTCGGATGTTTTGTATTATAGGGCTAAAAATTCAATAGTAGCGCACGCGTATCTCACCCTAATACCTTTCATATTTTAGGGAATTTTGTAGGCAGACAAAATTAATTTACGTTCTTGAACTTCGCCGCCCTCCTTAGTCCTCCACCGGCTTTACCCTGATTCCCGAACTCGCTGTGTGGGCCGATTACCCTTGATAATTTTTGATTTTGTGTGCATTATTTTCAGAAGACCTCCTATTTCAGTCCAAGTTCATTTTGAACCTTTTTTTTTGGCACTAGTTTCCATGTTATCTAGTATTAATTGGTCGATTTTTTTTAACTCGGAGAACGGTACTTACTCGGTAAGTATGCTGTAAACCCTGCGTCTTATCTAATTCAGACAATTCTTCAGCGCCAGTCATGACCTTCCGACAGTGCCTGCACAAGCCTTTACAGCTGCGTCTGTTCGAGCGCTGGAGTTGTTCAGCGCCATCATGCTCCTTCGTCTTTCGGTTTGAAAGTATGAAAACAATTGCTGTTACAATTTCCAGATTGATAATGATCCTCGATAATTTTTGCAACTTTCTTAAAAATATACAAAACGAGTTAAGTAGCACAAACTCCTCGGTATTATTTAAGTAATGCTCTTACGGCGGCATTATTTGCAGTTGCCTTCACGCTGTGCCTTGGCCTTCCTTTGCATCATCGAACCTTGTTGGTTCGACGAAATCTTTTTGCAAAAAAGAACCGAGTTGGACGTGCGCTGGGAAATTTAAAGTTGAGCTCCTGCTGCAGCACAGGTGTGTTTTCCAAACGGGTTAAATATAGGTCCTCCTATAGTGTACCTTTAAATTTTTCTCTGGCACTCCAACTCGGTGGGGATCCGAGCCATCCCTTTTTTATGTGTGAAATCACGGTCCATTGTGCAGTCGTATGTGGCATACGCAATCTGGCTCTGTCAGTCACTGCGCTCAATCCCGCCTCCGATCTTCTTCACTGTCTTGACACCCGATTTAGGTGGGCGAGGGTAACGAGAGTGCGGTGGATGCAGTGAATGTCCTTTATAACCATAAACTAAGTTACGAGCAAATAACCGCCCCTGCTTCTACCTTGCTGTGTGGTGCACGGTGAACATTGTCAGATGGTACGTGTATGTTGCTTTTAAACTGTCACAAATTTCGCATTTTCTGGTCAACTTTTATAGCTTCTTTAGCCTTATCTTGAGCAATGATCACAATCTTTTTGGCTCTTCTGAGAACTGTCAGTCTCAACACCCACCCGAGTGCTGACCGTTTGCTGTTGTCTCTCTCCTTTCAGAACTAGTGCCCTGCACTCATCCAGTACGCTTTCAGTTATCCCGCGCTAGTACTCAGCGTAATACCTATGTTCACAGTTCGTACCTACCTGTTGGGAACTGTAGCAGCTTTAGCCGTTGGCGCTTACTGGATCTATCGCAGTACTTACATCCAACGGAAGAAGTCCACACAAGGGAATAGTACCCTCCGACTGGTGTTCAACAACACTTCTGTTGATAAAGCACAACATCAGAATGAAGAACGAAGGCGTTCGAGAGACCACACGGTCAGTACGGTGGAAGTCGAGCACCTCGTCTCCCTCCTGGCTTCTTCAAACACCACAAAGTTCTTGAAAATCATGAAGACTCTTCTCAGCTTCACAAGCTTTCGTGAGAATATGGTAATCTTATCTCCTCGCGCTTAACAGTCTTTCCCAGGCCTCTTTTAGGAGTCCAAAAACGCTCGGGACCTTAACTTCACACATTCTCCTTGGTGGTGATGGTGCCTTCCTGCGAACCGTTAACACCTCTGTACTCAACCTACTATCAAACCTCATGGTGGATGACGAGATCCGTCAGTACTTGAAAGTATCTATTCTGTTGCCCCTTACCATCTATTACTGCGCTGTTATTGTAGAAAACTGTAGACAATCTCTTTGATGCTAACCTTTCCGGTCTGACAGAGGAGGAGTTAGTTGCATTTCTCCGGTTCGTGGGCAATCTTGCTCTTCTGGAGGACAGTTGCCCCGCAGTCAGTAAACACGCGGCGGAAATTTACGAGCTTTTGAACAGTAAAAGTGCCCTGGTCCAGCAGCAAGTGTGGACGGTGCTATTAAACCTGTCTTGTGATCCTAGCAGTCTTCCTGATCTTCTGTCAGCTGAGGTGAGCCCTGATTGCTAGCGCTAATTGTCATTCTCCAGGTCTCTGCCGAAGTGATTCCTAACATCTTGGAAATGCTCTCAGCGAATGAGAAATGAGCTTATTTTAAGCAAGGTTCTGAAGTTTCTGTGCAATACATATACCCACCTATCTACCCATCCCAAACTTGCCCAAGGTCCTTCGGAATCCATGACTGAACGATTGTTGGTGAGTCTGCCTCTTCCCGGAATTTTCTACAGCTGTTCGATCATTTGTTTCTTGCTTAACTTTCAGATAACATAGAGTGCGCCTTTAGATCCTGCCGGTCGCCTTTCGTTTGGAGCGATCAAAAATAGGGGGAGGGGGGGGTGGCGAGGGGACGAGAAACCGCATAGTTGAGGAATGCGTTGGAAAAATTTATTTAGGGCGCCTTATTCCATCCCTCAATCCGGTTAACCGGATGGAATTAATGCATCAATGAAAGCTGTTTTTATAAAATCCTGCGGATCTGACCTTGTAACACGCTCAGTGAGGAATCTCTGTAACTCTTTCTCTTAAGTGTTCGTCTATCTGTTAGTACCTAGCCCCACTGCCTTATCTCACCACATCCTGGACGGCGTATGGAGTGGCATCTGTACGCTTACTGACTTAGCTCTGACTTCTCAGGATAATGATTGCTTTCCTAATTAGAATTGTCAGGCGTTGTCCTAGAAAACAGGGGTGTCTGTTAGCCTAGTTGCGGGCTACCCGGCGTATTCACAGGTGATGGACTGTAAAAAGACCTTCAGAGAAGACTTTCTGAGAAGGCTTTCGGGTCTGACAAACAAGTAGCCGATGCTACACTCAGGGGTGGCGGCTGTGGCAGTCCGCCTACGTGTGCCACACATGACCTGACTCCCCAAACACAGCATCGGGTTTTCATGCAAAATGCCTGGGTTGCTCCGATCACAACTATGTGGGAGTGCCATAGAGGCCACATGAAGAAAGACGCACTGCAGCTCGACTCACCGTGCTGAAAGGAGGACCGGCATTACTCACCCCTGTTTGAATCACTCCAGGCCACAGTTTTTGGCGAACCGGAATGGATTCGATCGCGGCAGATTGTTTATAGTGAGTAATATGCGCCGAATGCCGTCGACCTCATTCTCCTCTTCTCCTTCGAGCTAGTTGGTCAACTGATGTGGTGATTAGGCGCAGTGGCTGATAGAACTAATCAGCCCATCTGCGTGTGCCACACACGACCTGCCCCTCCCCGCATGCAACAAAATAGTTTTCACGCTAAGTGGGGTAAGATGCTCGGATCCCATATGCGTTAGAGTGCCACGGATACCACGTGGGGAAGGAGCTAAGAAACACGCTTTCCACTGACGTAAGGAGCACCGATCCCGTGCTTGTTGAAGGTAATTGGGATGGGTTCGTGTGTTATGCGTGTGTTAGTGAGACGAGGTGTTATGTGGTTTGACCGGCGGTGTTTGACTACAGGTTTTCATGGATACGCAAGTGTCCGTGTAGGCACACGTGGTGACTAGATGTGCGTAGGTAGTGCGGTCTTTCGGAGCGAGCGCAACGGGTATGTCCTGGTGCTCCTGACACTGGTTCGCCAGCCTGTGCAATGGATTCCAAATGACCGACCAGGCCTTGCCTGACGTGCGTGTCTGGTGACAGTATTGAAAGAATAGGTTGGGAGCTGCCGGATCCTTTTCACTGTTGGTGCTGCTAGTGTTCGCCGCCCTGGTGGAGGAGAGAGTGGTTACTGGCGATGGAGACGGGAGAGTTGTCAATTGTGCAGATTGCGTTTGGTTGGTCGATATTACGGTGAATTACATCATGTACGCAGGATGCACATGCACTGTTCCCTCAACCGGCACGACCGTTCGATGTTCGCATGTGGCCTCGTTCACCGTGTGCCCTGCAGCATGATGGGCACAGAACGGTTACTTGCGCCTGAATTAGCTTACGGTGAAAGCATAGTGGCGCAGCATCTGTCGCACCCCCTCTCTTGCTCATCTGGATCCACTGGCAAGACAGAGTTAGGACGTTTGGATGTGGACTTTAACACAGTGAGAGTTTATATAGGGCCACATCATCCAAGATTTGTCAATTCTGAAGATCAGGTTATCACACCAGTTGCTAACCCCTGAGAACACGTCCCTTGGGTGGCTTGATGCTTCCGAGTTTTGTCCTTTTTATTGTAGGCAGGAAAGACCTTTATGGAATTTGTCCGATGATTTTATGTTGTCTATAACTGAGGCAGTATTTAAGATGGTTCAACGCAAAATAGGTTCAAAATTGTGATATGAGACTCCGCTTAGTATATAACACTATCCAAGCCGATTGAACTCCGCGGAGGTAGCATAATTCACTCGATACCAACACCATCGAATGTTGAAATGTAGCTGAGGTGTCGGCAAGAACGTAATATACGACCCAACTCAGGGAACAGAGGGTAGGTTAGCGGGTAATACGCGACCTTACAACATGCCAACATAGCCCCAACTCAATCCATTGTGCTCGTTCGGGTTAGAATTCACTGCTGGGTTAGTAATGTCACAATATTTCGTTGGCCGTAGGAGGACCAAGGTATCAGGTCGAATGGCGACTGACGACGCAGCAGTAGTTTCAACACGCATCCGTTTACTTTGATAACGAAAGATCGCGCAGAGTGGGCTTCATTATTACTCCTGTCAAAGTTCCGCTAAGAATGACGGTGCGCATGTTGGTGGGCTTGAGGTAAAGCCAAAAGATCTCGTAAGACGTACACTTGTCGGGGTAACAAACTATTGTGCGGCACTACCAACCCGACAGGGAATTATAACCCTAACGAAAACAATGGATAGGGTTATGATTAGGTTGGCACTTTCCTTTTAATCATGTAGCCCCATCCATAAATATCCTATTACCATCGATCCCGTAACACATGCCGACCTATTGTTTGTTCCCTGAGTTGGGTCGCATATTGCGTTCTTGCCGAGGTGCTAACTAACCGAACGATGATTGGGGTTACACGATACACCATACTGGCAACACGGGTACTAGCTAACAGCCTCAACACTCGTATTTGCCTGCTCTGCCGCTGCATGGCACAGCTGAGAGGGGTTCGGCTCATCAGTGGGCCCCATAGCATTATCCCTGTGCTTTAAAACGGACGCTTTTTAATTTCCTCAGAAAGCTATCGCTAACTTGGAGTAAACAGCTTGAACTAAGCTTTATAGGCAGCAGTGCTCCCCTCTTAATGTGACCTTTCTGTCTGTCCCATGCATGTGAGATCCAAACCGCTACTACAGAAGCCTGATGCATGTAGTGCGAACCTGGTCGTGTGTGGCACGCCCCTAGACGAGCTGTTCAGTCTTGTCAACTACTGCGCTCGTCCAATCCTCCGCTGGTTCTGACATTGTCTTGCCATCGGATCAAAGAGAATGAAAGGAGAGTGAGGTAGATGTTTGGCAAGTCTGCCTCACCATACGCTACTTTACTCCGTGGGGCACGTAGTGGACCTCGGAGCTTGCGTCGTCGAACTGTTGGGTCCGGACCGGTTGCGTTACCACTTCTTTGGCCCAGCTAATAAAGACAGAGGCATTGCCTGCTTGTTACCTTCTTATCAGTCTTACCTGTCCTGCTTAACTCTTTATACGCTCGTTTTGCGATTCATTGGCTTCGGAGAGCAGAATCAGCGTTTAACGGCTTCAAGAAATAAACCCACCCCTATCTGTCTTTCTACAGGCCGTTCGGCCGGATCTGCAGTTGCAGGCCACCCTTCTCCTTCCCTGCGCTCCTTCCTTGTCCAATGAAAGCATTTTCCCCGACACCCAGCGTCTCCTTGAAATCCTCAAAAACTTCACGGAACCCGTCTTCTAAGATCCTCATCTACCTTTGCCGCTGTTATATTCACACACGCTTTCGCATCGACCATTATTATACGAGAATGCTTTTTGCTTAGCTCCGGTGACTGTCAATAAACGTAGTCATTCACTTGGTTGCCTATTTTTGAAATTTTCGGTTTTACTCTTCTGATTGTATTGTTGCTCCATTCGTATATTTCAGGCTCAGTAACAGCTTTCTCCGAGGAACAGTTTCTTCAACATTTCTGAGCTGTCTTAAACAGTTACGATGAATACGATCTTGTGGTCCTTAGGGCTTTTCTGAGGAGTGAGACTTGAAACCCCGTTCTCCTGCTTTTAGAAGTCACATTCCCCCAATGTCCCAAGTGTAGAAGCCTCGAGTCCATGTCTGGGTTACTGGTCGGCTTCGTCGTCGTAATTGTTGCGCGTTTACCTGTCGAATTCGACGAGCTGGGGTTTGTGAATGGGAAAAGAGCGTGAGGTCGATGGTTCAGCGCATTTTCCTCATTACAAGAAATTTGACGCGCTTGAAGTTATCACGGCACGCTAAAAGTTGCGGCCGGGAATGTTACCAATTGAGTGGAGAACTCCGACCACCGCAGTTAGCCAAGTGTGTATTTGTGCGGAGTGGCCGACTGTTGGACTGAGAGTCACGCTGCAATGGCTCCTTTTTAATGCGGCCTCCCTGGGATCCGAGCCAAGGGTGGCGCCACGATTACAGGCGGCTCCGGCCGCGCCAGCCACTTGCGCCCTCTCCGATCTTCTTGACTTGCTCATGACACTGGATCCATGTGGAGAAGGGGGCAGAGTGTGGTAGCTTCAGTGCAAGCATCCTGCGCGCATCACGCGCAAGTTGCCGTCCCTGCGCCAACTTTTTGTGGGGCACACGGTAGCTCTCGTCGAAATCGACGGTCGAACCCTCGATTACGAGGCGAATTTTAAAGAGTCTTAAAGTACTTGTTAACGTGTGCAGTTGAACCATTCAGACCTCAGTAACAACTATGTGTTACGTCAAGGTACACATTTTGTGCCACATCCAGGCGCATCGTGCTCACCCCCACCTCTGGGGCCATAAATGACCATTCCTGCATCCAATCCGCCTCTTTTTCATCTCCAGCGTGTCCCATCTCAGCATGACCCTTATGAACGTGAACTTGCCGACGTACGAATCTTTTAGTGACACGCTATCTTCATGCCCGAGCCTCCTTGATGTCGCCCACTCTGATTCTACGTCGAAAGGCTACTCCTAGTCTACCTTATTAAACGTCTCAACTAATCTTATCGAGTTCACATGAAAACTCCTATTCAGTTCTCTCAAGTGTTCCTCACTAGCAAGTTATCCATCTGTGTGCGCGCATACTTATCGGGTTTCAAAATCTAGCTGGCATACTGGGTTGTTAACTGCGCCAGTCTTCGTTTACCTCTCCTGCCTCTAACCTCATCAGCGTCACCCCTCCCACCGATTTCCTGTGCGTCAAACTACGCAATCTTTGGACTTGTCATCACCTAGCCAGTCTCATATATGTCCGTTAGTGTTTCTATACTCACTCCGAGGTTGCCGCCCGAGCATCCGTTCAGTTCGCAGGATTTTTTTAGTGATCCACTTGCCTATGTGAGGGCCCCAGTCCCGAACGCTGGCGTACAACAAGACCAGGTTTATGAGAGTCACTGCTACGTGACTGTGCATCTTCCCGGTCTTGGCCGGCGGAGCGTAGGCACGTGGCCTACCTCCTTATGGATTGTATTTCATAATTCAAACGTAGAATTAAGTACCCTGGAAGTCGTTGCCTTTGCTACTGCATTCTCTTTATAATATTGTAGTACGCTTAACTTGTAGCAGGCAGACACTGTACTATAAATGATGAACGGAACCCCCCCGCAGCTGCGTAATGCAGCGGCATAATACGCATGTCTGGGCTTTTAGCTAGCACCTGTGCTATCAGTATGGTCAATTATTTCGTATCTGCATGCTACTATCTGTTGACAACTTGTAAATATTAGGTGGTTATTCCGCAGTAGCTGATGGGATTCAGCTCAAATATTCATATGAACTTTTGATCCGATCCTGAAAAGGTTTGTTCCTTAGAAATTAAAAAATAGGATGAAAACGGGAGTCCATATACCAGAAGACGAAGGAAACGTCTGGTGATCTATAGTGTCTGAGCAGTTGTTGCACTCGGATCACTACAATCATCAGGCAAAATCCCGGTTTGTAAGTAAAGACACCAGAATGAGGGATTTATTGTGCACAAAACGCTGAATTGCGACCTCGAGCAGCAATAGGCACTGACGAAACCAGAACTTATGTTGACTGCGTCCAGCCCTGCCTGTGAGAGAGAATGAGACAGTGGTGTCAGTTGCTTAAATAGGTCTGTGAAGTAAGTTAAGTGTTGTCCAATGGGTGTGTGCTGCCTTACCCGAGTGGTGTCGTGTCTAGGGTCCCATGCTGCGTCAGCCGAGGGGAGGGGTGTTCAAGGGACAGTTGGGCATCCACGACCATCAGGACGCGCGAGTGCAAGTCGGTCAGGTCAGCTAGTCGAAAAGCGCTCACGGCAAATTTGCATGACCTTGAGGCCATGAGCCTTGAATGAAGACGCCGGACATGGATGGCATTGTTGGGCGTCGGCTAAAAAATCACTGAGCCACCGAACCCCTCGTAGCTGTGCCATGCAGCGGTACAAGATGAGTAAAACACACATGCCTGGGCTCTTATTTAGTTCCTGTGTTGTCGGTATGGTACATAATTACAAAAGATTTCCATTCATTGAAATGCTAACGGAAATTCTGAAATGTGCTTTCGATTCGAACAAATGTTTTAAGTAGGGTTGTCATATTGATTATATTGGGGCTTAATCCGAAGATATTTCAGTCAAGGTAGGATGCCGGATTTAAAACGAGCTTCTTTCTGACAACTTGCAAATAACTGTCTACAAAAATAGCTACTTAAGTAGTATGCATTTTTGTCATTGATTTCACTGCCCTTATAAGTTCAAATATATTTTGATGAAAAATGTGACAAAATATTATTTTCTGCACCCGTTTTATAGCAGTTTACGTCTTTAAATTTTAGATCTGAACAAAGTTGCCTTTCGGTTTTAAAAAACTGCCTAAATTGCCAAATAAATGAACCCTATCGGCCGTTACGCTTGTATTCAAGGTATCCATACTACATGCTGTATACATTTTCTTTCACTAAAATCAAAAATTTCTCTACGCTATGAGGAAGAGGTCAGATGCTGCTCATAAAATTTAAGACTGGATGTTGATCATGTTGTATGCTTTATAGGCAACATTAATCAATTGACGGATGCGATGCATTATTAACGAACATTTTACGATTTTAAAAAACCTCAAAATTAGGAAGTTTTTAAAGCCCAAAAACTTTGCCCTTAAAGAAAGCTTCGTTTTTCACAAAACGAGTACAAGCTATAATACTTTTGTGCATGTTTTCTGCAAAGTATATTTTAATTTATAACGGCATTGAAAATCAATGAGAAAAATGCATGCTACTTAAGGAACCATTTATACAGAGAATGCCTTTCGCAAGTAGTCAGAAAGAAGTTCGTTCAAAGGCCGGCACCCTTATGGAACTGAAATATCTTGGGATTAGGCTGCACGATAATCAGTGTTACAACCCTGCTTAAGTAGTTTCTTCGAATCAAAATTATTTCAGAATTTCGGTTGACATTTCATGAAATAGGGAACCTACTGTATGTTAGGGGAAACTACAGAGGAACCTTGGTTAGCCGATTTAATCCACACCGGAACCGAGCTCATGTTAAACGCTCGTCTTACGAAACGATTTTTCCCATTTAAAATAATGAAAATAAAATAAATCCGTTCTACCCCTGAAAAAACAATAGGGAATTTCATAACGTAATCATGATGCATGCAATTGTTGTAAATATTTTTTTACTTGTACTTTACCTTATGAAGAGTCATTGCTGGTTTGAGGGAGTCGATAGGGCGGGGTGGGGAGGTGGGGTTACGGTGTGGAAGGAGAATCCCCCTCTGAAAGGGCTCTCTTTTCCTGTGAGTTTCACCCCATTGAGACCGGTTTTTAGTTCAATGTCACTTGCTCGTCTTTTCTGTACCTTTCCAAATAACGTATTTATTGACAATTGCTTTTGTCCACGTTTTAGGATGTCCCTAAAACGAGACAGCAAATTTTCATTAAACAAGTTCACACACCTTGCAGTCACTGCTTTATCAGGGTGATGCTTTTCCAAGAATGCGTTAACCTTTTCACACATTCCCAAAACTTGCCTGATCTCACTGGAAGAGGCAGCATCCTCCCTTACCTCCCCCTCTCCCGATGAGAGCTCTTGTACTTCCTTTTGATTCAGCTCCTTCTGAGGTTCAATGAGTTCCTCAGTGGTCATTTCATCACTGTGTTCCTGAACTAACTCCTGCACATCAGCAGCATCCACCTTCAGACCTAAAATTTACTCCAGAGCGACCATATCATCCACTAGATGCACTTCTGGGTCGTCCACTAGTGCAGTTGCGGGACCGAAACCTTCGTAGTCTCGCTCCGGGGCCCCCTCAGGCAACAGGTTTCGTCATGCAGAGTTTAGGGTTCTCCGTGTCACTCCTTCCCAGGCCATATTGTTCAAACGTAAGGCACCTGGGATATTGAAATGCTCCTTCCAAAGTTCTGTGTGGTGTCTGCCACATCAATACACCTCTCCAACAAGGCCTTCATGTAGAGCTTCTTGAAGTTAGCACTGCCTTTCTGGTTCATGGGTTGGAGGAGTGGAGTGATGTTGGGAGGAAGAAAATTGAGCTGATTTTCTGGAGGAAAATAATCTTGCATCTGTGGAGGATGCGCGGGAGCAGTATCGAGCAAAAGCAAGGTCTTGAGTGGTAACGGCTTCTCTTCAAGATATCTCCTCACAGTGGGGCAAAAAACGTCATTGACCCATTCACCGAAGAATATCTGCGTGATCCAGGATTTCGTATTGGACCTACACACAACATTCAGTTGCGTCTTGTGCACTTTACATGCCTCGTGAATTTTGCGAATGAGAGACGAGCAGCAGATTGACCTTGCAATCGCCAATTCCATTGGCCCAGAATATTTGTGGCCAGGCAAAGACTGTTCCTCTTGTATCATGTAGGCCCTCTTCGTCCAGTTCTTTCAAAACAGGCCAGTCTCGTCACAATCAAGAACTTGTTGGGGCAAAAACTCGTCTCTGGCAACGAATTCCTGGAACTCTGGCACAAATTTCCCGGTAGCAGCTTTGTCAGAGCTGGCAGCCTCCCCATGGCACATAACACTGCGCATACCGCTCTTCTTCCTAAATTTCTCAAATTATCCCCGGTTCGCCTTTAATATCGTTTCTTCTTAACACGAAGCGCCTGGTGTCTTCCTGACAAGGCCCATCTATAACACCATTGCCTTAACACAAACAATAACTTCAGAGACACTATCGCCATGTAATTTCCTTTCCTCCATCCAGACCAACGGCAGTTTTTCAACCTCTTCTAGGAGTTTTGGACGTTGCCTGTTAACCTTGATAATTCCTTTAGCCATATCGAGCTATTTAAATTCATCCTTAATTTTCCAGCTGGTGCAGATTTTTGATGAAGACCTGTCGTACTCCCTGACAAGATCAGTCACACGAACACCACGCTCATGCTTTGCTATGATTTCCTTCTTCAAATCTACAGTAATTGAGTCTTTCTTACTCCCGGCGACACCATCTTTAGCACATAGCTTCTTTGGTGACATCGTGGGTTACAAATTTTAATCATAAAACCACAAAAAACAAACGCTAAACAACAACGCTGTCTTTGGAGGCGTCCGAGAATTTGCAAGAACCAGCGGGAACGCTAGGAAGCACCGCGTGGTTTTATCGTTAACCGAGCGGAAGCTAATCAATTGACCCAAATTTTCTGAGTGTCTCGCTCGTTAACGTAAATGCTCGTAGACGGAGTTCCTCCTCACCCGACTTGCGTAATTGATCACTGATTGGCTTATTCTCCCTATAAGTGTCGTTTTTCTGCTTTTGCTATACCTCTGATGACGGGCTTCTGTACGAGTTCGAAAGCTTAGAATAATAAACAAGCTGTTCCGTCGCTCGACTAGTTATCTGCTTCATTCATACACCGGGAACTCGACCATTCGAGAATAAGGTTTAGATCCCTTTATTTGGACATGCCCTGCAGTCGGCATCACATGAATGCAGTGTCCCGCAGTAACCGTGGTATGGGGAAAAGACCTACCCTTAAAATACACTGGGCAATCCACCAGATAAGAGGGATTCCGTGTAGCCTTGCAGCTTTCCACCTTTAATGTGCACAACTCGTCACCTGACTAGGAAATTTGAGAACTTGCTCTTGAAATGCATTCGTTGCACAAAAATGCGTGTTATTTTTACGCAAAAGTTGCCGATACTCATAAAGCACAACCTTTAGATGACTAGAAACGTGTTATAACTGTGGTCTGTGACATCGATACTCTGTTTATACTTAATGCTTCTCCATTAAAGGGTTACTTTCTAATACGCTTTCCAGCGTGACAGTGCCAACGTGAAGCTTTCATCCTTTGTTCCCAGGCGTTGGTGTTACGGCGGGCACCGAACAGTCTCTGTCTCTTTCATTTCCTGTCAAAGGACCTACTAAGTTAACGGGTCCTTGATGTACACAATCGCATGCCAACACAGCATAATGGGTTTTAAAATTTCATCATCATATACTACTAAAAAATTACAAATAGCACTTATTATTAGAAGTACTATCATAGTATCATAACGTCATCATAATCTTCACAGACCTCTTCACTTAAACTTTTGCATTTGCAATATATTGATATCACTGATAAGCGACTCGGCCAATCGCATCCAATGGCTACTAAATTTAGCTTCCCACAGACTGGACTGCCTCTTTTATCAATAAGTCGTGCAATTGCATATGCATGACCTATTCCGGAGTTCATAACTCGGACGGCAGCTCACGTGAACTCCCTCATAGAGAGAGTTGATCCTCTTTGGACCTATCAAGCGACAGAAACTCGACTTTATTAAGCCCAATCAGTCCCCTAACTGCCCTTGACCACGAACCAGGGGTGGGACCCTGGGTACGTACCCACCCCTGGTCCGTGGTTTTTAAATTGCACTCTGAGAACTTTCGTCTTCCTTTTGGAAATTGGTTGGCGCTTGTATGGAGGCGAAAGACTGCATTCCAGGTGTGTATATAAGTGAAGAACAACCTTCTTCTTCTGGCGCTAATATGTTAGTTCGGGAATTTATCTGAATGGGATAGAGGGAAATGGTGATAAGTGTGCACTGGCCAATACCGAAATTCTCAGCACCACCGCTTCGCCGTTTTAATTATCCTATTCTACATCCAAGAATTAACCAGTTAGCGTAGGAAGTTGCTAGTATGTGGACGGCAGACATGCAGGTGGTTAAACAAATACTTACAGTCATTTCTCAAAATAGCTGGAGATGCCGGGGATCGAACCCGGGGCCTCTCGCATGCGAAGCGAGCGCTCTACCACTGAGCTACATCCCCGCGCTTTTCCTGTGACGTTTAATGTATATATTAACAAATAGATAATTTTGGTATTTAGTTAAACTAGACGCCAGACACAATTTTCAATTTCCAGTCATCCAACAGGATGAAAGAGCCCAACGAACGCCTTTATTTACATGTTTCAGAATGTCTGAGTAAGTACTCATCCATAATTAAATTTCTAAAGCTGGATTCTTGGGTAATTTAGAGGTACTTGTGAAAAAATTATGCGTACCGAAGTTGTAAAAGCAACTCGACAATCGTCTACGTTGACCCAGCGTATACTTCCCAGTTTCGAGTACTTTAGTTAATGACGAAGCAAGCTTTATGGCATAATATGTGTACAATAAGATAGCCAATAAATAACTTTCATCTACGGAAACCCTCTTGGAAACGGTATTGCACATTGCACTAAACAAACTTATCTAGTTAGAATAATTTTCTCAAAAAGTGATTCCGATTTAGACCGTTTTAATTCTTCGGGTGAGTGAATGCCCATTGAATTATACATTGACAAATCAACATCCTCACTAAGAAATTGTGCCTAGAATTGTCCTATTGCGAAAGCCTCCCCAGTTAAGACTTCGCCGCTTATTAATTTACGTGGAATTCGTCCGGACGACGAACTCACCCCACGGGGAGAAAAGATCACCAGAATGAACAACCATCCCACCGGCGTTTGTTAACGACTCATGCTGCTTCCACGCCCGCCAAACATCCTCAAAAAGGTTTATCAAGAAGAAAAAAACCGATTAGCCCAAAGACGACAAACTTGGCACGCCACTTTGGCATCTCTGTTCGATTCTGTGCGTTTCAGGCTTTGACAATGCTGAGCTGCAAAGGCCTTCGAAATGCCAGTCATTCGATAATTATGCTCCAGTGCATCCCTTCTCTTTGGCAATCAAAAATTGGATGAAGGTCTAAAACTGTCAGGGTTTATGGTTTGACGATGGAAAGTCTCCCAAAAAAGCCTGGGAGATTACAAGAAACCGGTGAAAGAGGTTTTCCTCCTACACCGAGAACCAACTATAGTCGTGAGTCAGTAATGGGTGTGAGCATGCGCCCAAACCACGCCCGGGCGCGGCCAATCGGTAAGGCTCAAAATATCGATTGGCGTCACGATGACGTCATGCCGAGGGCCAGATCACAAGTGGGCACAGGAATAGGAAGCGAAAATGCGAGTTCCAGGAATCAATTGAGGAGAAATAGATGTGATCGCTGGGACAAGAGCTGGGTCCCAAAGATCGCATCTACTTCTACAAGAATAGGAACTTTTCCTGCATTGCAGGTGTGTTCTATTCCCTTGTCCTATCAGCGGGGCCTCAATGGCACTCCTACACAGATGGTATGTGAGCCGATCCCTTTGTTTTTGTGAAAGTCTGGTCGATCGCGCGCGAGTCAGACAACGTGACACGCGCAGCTGGACTGTTTATCTTTGTCGGTCACTGCGCCCAATCTCGCCTCCGGTCGCATTGACAATTTTTCCAGTGGGCCAGGTAGGTGAGGGAGGAGAGAATGCAGCAGATGCCTCGCAAGTCTGCCTTAGTATAAAATAAGTCACGCCTAAGTCGCCGGTACTACGCTCATACTGTGGCCACACGGTGAACCTCATCAGTTGCTACGGTCAATCTCTCACGCCATGTCTGAGCGAGATTCAGACAGCGATGTGAGCTGCTTGTATGAATTTGTTAAAGCAAGTTTAAATGTTGTCTTATTGGCGTGTGACATGTTCAAGTGGGCCACGAACATCTGTGACCGTTTGAATATGCACGTGTACATATGCTGCTATCGGCCAGACCATAATATCAGTGCGTTTGGAACCGCTCGCTCGGAGTGTGAATGACCTTGACGAGGCCAGACCGCGTAGTGATGGCTGTCGGCTACAGGTTCCGGGCGCTTGAATTCGAAGCACCTTTGGTGGAATCCGTCATTGTTTCGTCCATTAACACTTTCGATCGTTAGCGAAACAGTCTGACCACTTTCAGTGAGTTGGATCAGGGTGGAAACCATGGGCATTTTTTGAGGCCAAGGTATTTTTTAAGCGCCTCCTTCATTTAAGCTTCGAAGAGTTGTTTCATTGCAATGCATGCAGAATTTATTGCAGGTTATCTATCGCAGGATATCTAAACAAATACCTGAACAAACACGTGTTCAGACAATAATTCTGCTTTTCGGGTAGCGAGATAGAACTCTAGTCATTAGTTCGCGAACTAGGATATGACGGAAGGATTACCTGAATGCTACGTGGAATTGCTTCATCCAAATGATATAGCGAAACCCAAAAAACCCAAGGATCACCCAAAGTTCCATGAAATCGATACTGCTGTTAAACGTTACTGAAGTGATTAGGGTGTCCTGAATATTTAGCAGACATGTTTGGCGTAATGGAAGAGTGAATATTTCTAATACGTGACTAACGTAACACTACACCAGTCTAGTATCTACTGAATATAAGATATGCATTTGAAATCTATTCAGGAGATGGACCGACAAAAGATAGCTAAAATTCTCTTCCACATTAAGATGTGATCTTACCATTGCACATGCACATCAGGAGGAGGCCCTTGAGTATAGCCGATGTAAGAAGAACACGTAATATGAAACCCAATTCAGGGTTCTTCGGTATTCCTATAATCAGTGACCGATGCTCCGTCTTAACTTGCAGCTTAATGGTGCAACTTGTATCTTACCGTTACTATTTTGCCAGAAGAGACATGTCATTCAATCACTTATCAGAAGAAAGACACAGGGCTTCAGGTATTCAATAGAGCCCTACAATTTCACAGCTTATGTGTCGAATAAGTTATGGAGGAGCTCTTGCCGCCTCAAAATATCCGAGCATCATTACGCCAGTCTATTTTCTGCAACATTTTGCCCAAAAAGGCTTACAATCACCTATTGTTTTGCCGGATTGCACACTGGCGATAACGGTGTTTTGTTCAGGACAAATCCAAACTTTGGGCCAGTTCTTGTGAAAGTAACGATAAACTGACAGGGCTTCCAATGCCACAAGAATACCGACGCGGATTGTCCATGCTTCTATCCGCATGCTATTGACAGTCTGGCCGTATAAGTGGAAGTCGTGTTCGCGCCTGTATGGCCGATCGATAAGACTCAATTCTCAAGCTGCGTTTGCAACATTTAGATCACAATGCACCGCCTACTTTGTTTTAAAAAGTAGCCATTTATATCAGATATTTAAAAGAAACCGTTTTGACTGCAACGTTCAATTCCTCACTTACAATTAGGGATTTCTGAAGCTCCATAACGTCGAGTAAGTTTAGATCCCTTTGCTTTCAATTAATCCAAGGAAATTCAGAGAATTGAAATAGTCCTTAAAGAGGACCCGCATCAACTACAAACATGCTCTTCGGTATTAGCACAGACGCTATCGTGTAAACTTGAAATTTCAGGTTACTCTCGTATTTTCCCGAACACCAGACATGAACCCTATACAGTTAAGCAGGACGCAGTCTTCGTTCAAAAAATTTCAACCGTGGTTGGCAATACTTACAGTCAACAGTGAATCTCGATTCACATATCCATTCTGATTTCGGGAAGGAGAGACACATCTGCGTTTTAATTTTCGGTTACCATTTAGCGGCTCACATAAACTATGAACAATAATGAGGTAATAAATGTTTGCAATAAACTAAACGGATGTGAAACGCTCAATGTTAGTCTATTTATTGGTCGATTGTACTCCAGTTTCAAACTGAAACACTTGACTTGAATCAGAATTCAGTACCTGATGAACCATTTAAGTTAAAAGCTCTCTCTGTCCAACCTTGAAATGAACTAGTCAAAAGCATTTAGAAACAAAATGCTCTCACAACGTCCAGTATACAGCCTCGCAGGAATAACTATGGTTTATAGTGTCGGTTATGCAGGACTGACCGAGAGAATGATCATTAAGTAGTAAAACATTGCGATTCCCTTATCCAATAAACAATCTTACCGATAAAGTCAACTGCCTCATCTGTCAACTTGATAAATATACATCTGAGCTCTAACTATTGTCTCAGCATAACGTATCACAGACAATGAATGTCCAAAAATTCAGCCATTTGCCTGCTCAGAGTTGGCGTTTCGTGGTATAGTCAATAACCCGTATCTGATACTGTCTCTGAAGATGAGGTTTAAGTTGGAACCCGAAACACCGGGTGAATAAAGTTCTTGCCCCAGCGATCGCGTCTGCCTCTTCCCAGTTAATATAATTGCCCACCCAGTGCCTATTTAACATTTGCTCAACTGGTCACGAGTTTGCATAAAACGCAACCAAAGCGTCCGTCAGAAAGTACCAGGTGGCCGAAATGAACTGGGCCCGTGGCCGTTTTTTAAGCTATTTTTTAACTGTTGTACGTAGATTCAGCATCAATATATCACAACTTGCTTCCCATATTTAAGCAAAGTATTTAAATGTCCGGACGAAATTGTCACCACGCAGCCTAGAAATGAGTGTCTTAGGAGCGATATGTCTTCTAAGTTTTAATAAGTCTATAATAGGCAGACTCAAAGCCTGAGATTTCAATGATGAAATAATATTGCACAAACGGGTTAACTTAAAACCAAATGAATCTGCATTCAAGAAGGATAAAGAGATTAAACGAACGGAATTCACTAAGCTGATCGTTTATAGACCAGAGAAACTCAATTTCTTTTGGGCACTCACGTTCACAAGAGACCCCTGGGGGATCAAAATAAATGCAGTTGGATCCGTAATTTCACTGCATTTGGTACGAAGCTTTTCGAAAATGTGCGGATTTTCACTTTGAAAGGCCGAATTACATCGTCATAAATCAAAAACGCATGAACATACTAGAGTCTGTGGTCAGATTAACATCAGCTGGTGACTTTAAATGAACCAGAAGTAGACATCCTTGTCATCCTTGTCATTGTCGGTAACGTCTAGGTTATTGATTGCTTGACCCTACGTGATCACTTGGGCTGATTGTAACCACTCGGTTCCAGGATAAAATCGAAAGATTCACAGCCGTCAAATAATCAGGATAGACCACCATTGGGGGGCGTTTTAGAAGAGTCCGGTGCATTTTGCATTCATCCCCCAGGATCCACCGCTATTCAGATATTAAAACAAGGCAAATAGTTAATTTTTCATATAAAATTGCCATTTTTGAATCGATATCCAAGCAGGGCAATCGTAACCGCATATATATTTAACGTAAGTAAGATGTCTGACTGAACAATCAATTCCTGAAGAGTCCGTGAATAGGTTATTATAAAGAACGATTTCTAAGGTATAGTTGTAAGCCAAAAGGATGCGCTTTATCTAGTCAAAATGACTGCTATTCACGTGCCTGAACTCATACCTTCCTCCGATATAATAGTACGAATATCGGTGAATTTTAGGATTTGTATACTTTCTTCAATCAGTGAATTTTGAGATTATTTTGTGAACATAACAAACTATCTTACTGGATACTTCAAAAATACGGTTTTGAATCTAAGGTCCTTAATACGTGAAGTTCGGTAAGTCCTTCTAACGACGACTTATGAGTCAGAAATGCCATCACAGTCTCCGTTGCCTTGTTCCACATTCCCCTTTCTAAAACGCTTTTTTTGGATAAAGGCTAGTACTAGGCACCCCGTTGGAAACGATACTGCGACAGGCGGAACGGACATTGAAAGTGCGCAGATTTTGTGTGGGAGCATGACTAGGACAAATCCAGTGAATCGCAAAAGTTTTAGAAAAAATTAAAAATGTCACCAGATCAGTACCCATGCAATTAAAAATAAAATTAAAATGACAAAACTTCCCTCATTATAATTAATATGCACCGTGTAACCCGTAAAGAAACGAAACGATCTGATTTACAGAGCCCTGTGTATGTCATATAAAAAACCATACAATTGCCAGAAATTTGTATCCTAGGGATTTAGTGCAACAAACCTGGAAAGCTTCATTCCGACTGATTTACCCAAAGTGAGTGATTAGTTTCTAAGAAACAATAACAGCCTAACTTGGCAATTTTAAATAGGAAATAAGTTCTTCACCGCATAACATATTAAGAGTTTACATTTGATTCTGTCTGTGTTTATGCAAAATCTTAGAATTTACTCGTTCTTACGTTTAACAACTTCCCTCTATGCAGTTTTTCCAACAGAATTAAAATAAACCAATCATTTTATGAGGAAACTTGCTGTTAAGGGGTTTGTGCCCAACATCATGAACGTACAAATGGTAGGTCTCAAGATAAACCTTAAAGCCATTTCAATATTTGCTGGTTGTCTGAATAGGAGTATTCAGATAAAATAAAGCAAAAATTTACACTTTGCTCAAATGTCCTGAGCCCATTTGAGTGCACTAGTTCGATTGACCGCATAGCACTGTTATAGTGGTCTGTCTGCAAGTGCATTACAGCATACGCTGTCCTTAGGTCGTTTCGGTCAACGCGTAAGAACTCATCACTGTCAGACGCAGACGTGTACATGTCTAGGCAGCAGTCTGTAGGTCAGCGGTCAGAGGGTTATCTACTTTAAGCGACAGTTCAGTCGGCCGAATGTTACAATGAGAGTCCTGCGAGTAAAAACCCTTGAAATTTTATCCAAGCTTTTCTGAACTCTGAATATGTCTACACAGCTTTCGCACGTTACCTGACCAGCAAAATTAGAGAAATCACTTGATTTTATATATAGCGATCTCCTCTGCATTGTCGTTTATTTTAGTGTTTGTTGCAAAATAAAGAGAACTTGAACAGTGTGTCACAGCGATATAAAACAAACACATGAATTGTACTTTTGCAATTGTTTGATGAAAGGACCTGGGTGGTGGGAATACACAGCTATTTTCACCAATAAAATGTAAACGGACGAGCTAGATCAGATGAATTTTATCCCCGAATAAGTAAGTGGACGCATTTTTTAAGGGTTCAAACGTGACAATTCTGACTACCTTTTTTTCAATTTTCAATAACTGCATTTACATTAATAGATTTGAGTTAAAAATATCACGAAGATAAGCTACATCAAGCTTGGTTGCGAACGGTCCTCGTAAACCTATCAAATGTTAGCCTTACGTGTGCCAGAAGTATGGGAAGGTTAAACGAAATGGACTAGCAGATGAATATTGCTGGCAAGGGAAACTGGAATAACCATTTCAGGCTTACTGACCGGTTTCAGCCAGAACGGGATGAGTGAGGTCCGTTAGCAAGCGTTGAACTTTCATCGACGAATGCACTCAATTATATCGATGTAAACCCTTGGCTCTATGGTTAATGCGTTGGAATTCTGATCAACGGGTCGAGAGTTCAATCCTCGGGTGGTACACCACCTGGGCCTGTGTATGACTGATGGACGACGGACAATAGGTTAGAAATGGCCATTGCAATCTCCCTTGTCTTTGCCGGCAATATTCATCTGCCTTTTCTGCAACTAGCCGCTGTGTGGCTGCTGGCAGGCTCGAGAGTGAGTCTCAAGGCAGAAGGGGATGAGTTAGTTCCGTTCACGATCGGTGAACGATCATCAACGAATGGAATGGACTGAGTCATCATTTAGCGAAAAATAGAACGAGAGGAGGGTACCCAGCGTAGTCTCTGTCCATCAGCAAGACACGGAAAGCTGCATTATGTAGCCTTATCTCTGGCTTGATGCTGTATTCTTCTACACTAAATAACAACTTTAATGTAAAGTGGACTATTTTTACACTAAATAGCATCTGAATCGTTAGTGTTGTATTTAAACTGTGGCTCCCACTAAGCAGTTGATTTGTACATGAAAGCGTCAAGCCTCATGGAAGCTAGTAACCTTCCTTCTTCATTCAAGAACCAAACTTCCTTCAGGACTAATTAGGTGACAAGTCTATAGCACAAGTAAACTGGTGTGTACCACAGCCAAAGCCTTGATATGCATGGGCTACGATGACTATTTCGGCCGGAAAAACTAATGAATTTTTTGCCTAAACACGACGCTGAAAAGTATTAATGTTATTTAAAGCTCATATATAGCGGGTTTCCCCGAAGGCGCCCCTCAGACCAGTCTACAAAATAACTTTCATTGAATCCCTTGTCCAGGCACCAATTGGACGCCGACACTAATATCAGTCAAAGATGGACACCTAGAATGTTTGTGCGCGCAAAGCGATCAGTTTTCTTAGCTACCGAATAAGCCGAAGTTCTGCAAGACTTATTTGGGTAGTTGCGTTCCAAAACACATTGATCATTCATCGCTATAAAACAAAAACTTCTAATATACTAGAAAACTTAATTTTAAGAGAACAAAGGTTAACTGCGCTCCAGTGTCTATGCGTAAAACCATACTAGGCAAAGTGCTACCTGAAGAAACATTGCTTGTCATATGTTAATAGGGATAATTTTGATTTCTGCTTTTTCCGTAGTAGTGAAGAAACTGGTATGCAACCAATAGGGTTAACAAAGGCATTGACTCTTAGCCCTAACAAATAAACTGAAGTTACATATTGACGTGCGTTTGAAATTGTCAATCATATAATAAAGTCAAGCAAACAGGTCATTTTTTCAGACCCAACGTAGTTTCGTACGTGTAAGACTGATAATTTTGATGGCTCATTTGTAGTATCTGGCAAAAGATGGACAATTAAGGCAGTTACAACGTGGTCCTGCCTAGAAAAGACAGATTTGATAAGTAGGTAGACTGAACTAAAGTTAGCTATGCGAACTATTTTACTTGGTAGTACTTCATAATCGGATTGATCGTTGATAATAATTGAGTGGCATCAGTTAAATTAAGGCAGACTCAAGATCCAAAGAGCATCTTTTGTGTGCAACGATAAACATCTGAGATGCTCAGCAGTCTGAGCTTTAAGTTCTATTGACAATTACCACAAAACAGAACAGGAAGTTATTTTTTCTAATTTATGTACTTATCATAATTACTCAGTGGGTGCGTTTTAGTAGTATAACATTTCAGTTTCAAAATTTCACGTTGAGTTAAAGTTTACAAAGAGCAACGTCGAAACACTCAAATCATGAAATATCATAACTTAAAAACTGCAAGGTAATGCACATCATTTACTAGGGCTATTCACATAACTAAAATGAGCTTGATACAATCCACTAAAATTTTGGCACGAAACATTTCACAGAAGACTGTTTAACATTTTCTAGTGTAAATACTCGTATTATTGCGAGTACGCACTCCAAAGGGTTGCATTTTAAGGCACACATAGCATAAAATACCCAAAATACTCACCCAATTCTGAAATTCCCGTAAAAATATTCTAACAGAACTAACTAACTGATAACGCATGCGTTTACCGAAGGGCTTTGCTGTAAGAGCACTAAAAACAGCGAGTATGGGGATTTGATCCTTAGAACAAAAAGTTGTTTCGCCTGCAGCTTCATAGATCTAATAAAAAACAAGGTTGCAAAGTATGTGACAGACAACTAAGAAAAATGGCATGAGGTTGGAATGCCGTGGTCGGAGGTATTTGATAAGCACACCCTCGTTGGCTTCAGAATGGCACTCGAAGTAAATGTCTAAAATTATGAAATGTTGAGCATCGTGGTCACAAACGTCAGCAGGTCATAGAACACAGGAAACATAAATAATTTGATGGAGGTATATTGCGTGTTTAAAAGAAATTTGAACTTTTATATATCAGAATATACGTGACACTTTATCCGACAGTGGTCTCAATATTCCTGGTTATTTTTTACAACAAAGCCATTGTTTGGATTAGTAGCAATGCATTTCACCTGTCCAGGTACCAGCGGTTACTAAACGTGCATACGCTAACATGCTTTTTTAAAGGTACCTTAAGAGAAATAATTTAGGAATTTTTGGAAACAGTCTAAGCACTAGCTCAAATGCTCAGCAGTAGGGCATTACGAAAAATGTACTGCAACTATTTTTTGACAGCCTGAGTGTGCCCAAGGGAGAAAAGATGAAAAAAAGGGTTTGACATTTACCGGAGCTCAGTTTCAAAGTATTCTACCACTCTTGTAGACGGCACTTAAATATGGAAATACATTACCAAGCTAGGTTTATGCATTTCGGTAAAAAAGTTTGTCTGAAGTTAAAACAGCCATTTGCAGCTGCCTTCGTTATTGCAGAATAAAAATTTAAAAAAAATCAGAGCCAAAAAACAATTTGATGTAACTAATAGGATGGCTTATAAAACCAACGAGTTTACTAATCAAAAAGAAGTCTACTCTCTGCTGAAATAAAAAGGCAAACGTTAGAGGCAGGGAATGCTTTGCTAGTACCAACGATGCCCCTTGCAGGCAAACGCAGATTCGCCTTAAACAGTAAGCTATGTGTATTCCTTGCCACTAAATTATCGTTTAAATTTCCTTTAAACTAGGACATTCCTAATAAGCTTTCACGGACTGTCCTCCTATTAATTTTCAAAGTTACTGCATGTGACCAAGCCCATGAATTGTGATGACGAAACTGAAATGTCAATTTTTAAGAAACGAAAAAGCTTAGCGTTTGATTATTCACCTTGTCCCTTCTGCGAAGTATATATTGCTTGCTATGAATGGTCTAAGAAAATTCAGAAAACGATTATTTACAAATTTAAGTGGAAATCTACGGTACCTTATATTCAAACAATCTTCTGTGTTCATGGCTCCCCTAGATTAATTTTACACACAGACTTGCGTTCTGTTAGGAAGGTAATTGAACCACAAATACTTTGCCAAAATATGTTTTCACACACGATAACTAATTTTTGTTTTGCGTTAGTCAGGTTAAGTAGGAGGTTAACGAAATAGACGTGTGTATTGCTCTGTTTTCATACCCAGAATTGCAATAATAAAGCTTCTAGGCCATTGATTTTTAAAAATTGCTGATATCTTATTGCAGTTTGCGAGTATTCCATCGGCAACCATGGATAGGACCATATTCAATTTTAAAGCAATGTTAGCCTATATTTTTGGCGAAGTAATCTAGAAACGGTACGGGCAGCGAGGTAACAGTTTGAGCGATATGTTACTATTTACAGTCCAAATCGTCCGTGCATCGGTTGTCGTTAAAATTGGCCTAAAAGTAAGCAAAGACCGCATATTCGATTTCAATATGAAGATATAAATGAGATCTTATGGTACGGGAAAAAGATAGTAAAAGTAAGGATTCATCTTCTCTTGCGTTTATTTTAGAAAAAGATAAAATGCATGGACATCCATCAGAGCAATAATTCGCAATGGAGGTTTCTAAAGAGGTAACACATTCAAGAATACTATAACTGATCCGGAGTATATTCACCCGTTGTAAATGTCCCTGCTTTTCATTGGTGAGATTACCTGTTTGGGTGTGCTTAATAATTTGACCCAAACAGTCATCTGCATAAAGAAGTATCGCCAAGAGCTCACTAGTTATGTAAATTTTTTCAGGAAATATCGTACTTTGAAGGTTCTGCCAAACTCAGAAAAAATAAATCTGGGTAGTCAATTGAAAACACTGAAAACAACACCGAAATTTAAAAACTTTATAAAACAAACGAATCACACCATTTAAAAGCCAGACATTTATTTTAAAGATGAAAGGTCCTTTCGATTCAAAAAATTGATATGCTTGTGAAAGTATCTCTTTACAAGTTTAACGATATAGCAGCTGCATTAGGTTACGCCTATTAATGGTTAGGGATTTTTTGGAGACATATTTTAGGAGCCAGGTCACCAATTGCATTCTTTCGTGTGATCGCGCCTAGGTCACCCGAATGACACACACAGTGTGGTTTAAATAGCGGGCGACGCATTGAAATTGATGCAATAATGAACAATCTTCTGCAAAGGTTGCTGCAAGTAGCATGGTTTTTTGCGTTGTTGAAATCATTTGTAAAAGGCAAGTTTTATTTAGTTACTTCTTCAAGAAAACATTGAGAGAAAACTACTATTCGACCATTTGCAATTTTTATTGGTTGTTGTAGTTTGCTAGTTGACTTAGAAGACCTATTCTCGCTAAAATCAGTCATAAAAGCATTAACTTCCGATGTATATCTTGTTTTACTCACACTCAAAGCCCTTTTTATCATAACTAGCTGAGAATTCAACCAAGAGGTCTTTTGAGAGTTATCAAATTTCTCAATCTGATGGTCCATACACCATTAAAGTTTTAATTCCTAACGAAGATGCGGTAAGTTGGTTGTATTTTATGATTCCTTAAAATATACAAAGTATATTGTGCTGCAAGGGCAAAATTTATACATCCATTCTTAGCTCCAAGTATTTTTTACCATAGGAAATCCCCTTCGTCATTGACGCCGATAAATATATAGCCATGAACGGCACATGTTCTCTGAATTTCTCGGTATATTTTTACATTTCCGTGCCCTGTCGAATGCTGTAAGTCCCATGCTGGTTATTGGAAAAGACGCCTCCTTTGCAATGCTTGATATATTTGAAATGTTTAACAGGAGAGTTTATTTCAAAAATGCATTTTTATTGAAAAAGGGACATGGTGTGTTCAGTAGAATTATTTAAAAATAATCATCATGTTGTCTAAACTCTGCGATTTTCATCTCACAGCACAACACGGATGTTTTCTTTATATCAAATTGCCAGAGGTTTCGTTTATGGAACAACTGGTAGTTGAGACAAACGAAACACATTTCGAAGTATACTATCATCGTAAGTAAATTTGAAAATATGGAGATTTTCGTAAAAATTTCAAATGTATTAGCTTATTCTGATTCCGTCAGTAACATATACTATACTCTTCCGGGTGTGATTCAGCTTTTAAAACTCCTAAGGATGATGAACAATTGATGAACAATCGCCCATCAAATTGTCTGTGTAGTACAAACATAATATTTTTGACACTCGATGAAAAATCAGAGCAAAGTATTTCCTTAAGATCTAACCATTTAACGCAAACGAACCAGAAACCTAAGTATCCGGTTTTATTCAGTAGAATATGATGCACGTTTGTCTGTGTGTACGAGCAAATAACGGCTAATTGTGCCAGTCACTCGTACGCAAGTGTTATTTTCTTGGTATTAACGTAATAAAATAACTGAAAATGCGACATTCCTCATAGAAAGTTTGAACATCGATTGAATGCGAACGAAAGCTGTTTTGCAGAAAGCAACATTCATTTGCTGAAAACCATTAAATATCCGTGCAGCAGTGACACAAACTCACAAAACCACGAGTTTCTGGATTTATATACTATTACATGTACTTCCATTATGGTAAATAAGTACGTAGTTGTATATTATTGCCTACCTGTTGATAGTTTGTGAATATTACGCGGTTATACCACAGGAGTTGATGTGATTTAGCTCAAATATTCATATCACATTTTGGAGCGAGCCTAAAAAGGTTTTTTTCAAAGCATTTTCTCTAAATTCGCACATTTATTTCCTCGGAAATTAAAGAAGGTGCATAATCTCTGTCTCTCATCCAGCAGACGATTTGTGGGTATGCTAATTTGGATGTATTGCGATAAGAAACGCGTGAATATATACCAGCTATTGATATCATAATACGTTTACTTACATCTTTCGCAATCAGAGCGCAAAGTGTGTGGCAGCAGGCGTCCGGTGTTTACGCAACAATGCGGTCCATTCATTTTTACAACATTTCTTCCACGGACCCCGGTGGTAAGCTAAAAAATTGTTGAAGCATGTTCTTCCAGTGTAGAATAGACTTTTCAGCTCCGAATAAGACTTGCTCTTCCTTCTTCAAAGTACGTGTTGTTGGATGAGAAAAACTTTGTCGTGGAAGCTAATGAAGGAATTTGCAGAGCGGAGAATTCAACTGAAGCCTTCAAATGCAATGTTGAAACACGTAAGTAAAAACCCGTTTTGCAATTTGTGTATCAAAGCTGAGGATTTAACCTCTGTGCATGCCTGATAAAGGCTAAGATTTTTTTATATATCAGTGCACCTGAAAGATATTGTTATTTACCAAGAAACCGCGAAACATTATGTCATCGTTTCATTGTCTTAACCTGACTTTCAAAAGAGGATAGTTAATTAATTGCTGCTAAGTCAAAAATAAGTACCAATGTGGTCGAAACATAGGTTATAAATTAAGCTTTTATTTTAGCTTCGGTTGTAAATTTAGACACCTGACAGTCGCTGTGGCTAATACGTTTATTCTTGTGATTTCAGTTGGAGAGTTTTCGCGAATTACAGTTTTTCTGCCGGAAATAGAAAACATCAAAGAAATTTCGCTTGGAGCTGAAGGTTCAGATATGGTGGACGGAATCTATTGGATTTCAGTTGAGCGTATATCTCACGCCCTATCGGATACTCGTACGTTATGAACGATACGCGCAGATACTATTTATCCTGGATGATGTGTTAAATTAATGGTTAAATCCATGTAAGCTTATATTTTCTCTTAAACAAATTTAACATATTTTTAATAACTATCTTTTGCAGGAATCTTTACATATGAAAGTGAAAATTTATCAAGCTGTACAAATGAAGAAAAAGTCGAGCTTGTCTGGCGACTCCAAGGAACACCTTCGGGTATAAATGTGACCAACGTAAGTCTGTCTGGCAAATCGCTTTTCAAATTACAATTTATTTGACCTGCGTGATTTCTGACGAAGAATTGGTTCGTTGATTTTTAATATCCTCAGAAATTAAGTGCTAACCTACAAGCATGTCAGTTTATCCTATGGTCTATAAGCACAGACCGAGCGTTGAGATGAACACCATGATAGAAGTCTATCAGCTGTAACGGGATAACTACCTAATATTAGTTAAAATACCAACAGGGAACTAGAAATATACACAGGGACTACAAGATACACAATATTGATAACATAGGTACTAGTTTAAAGCCCAGGAACTTGTTTCGCCAATATTTTGCCACTGCTTGGCACAGGTATGTGGGAGTCGGCAAAACACATGTCTGGGCCTTTAGCTAATACGTATACTTATAATACGTATATTATGAAACCCCGATGAATTCGTTTTGCAAAATATTTAAGGAATTCCACAGACAAAACTTTTTATTATTCCTTAAATACGAAAGACGGTACTCTGATCCTTTTACTAGTACTAATAAGTGGTACTAATAAAGTAATCTTTCTCTCCAATACCCATCGAAACTATGAAATTCCCGTATGCCTGTGAAGGCATGCCGAATAAGAGGTTGAAGTTATTATAATTTCATATCAACCTCCTCCTATGCACAACTCTCAGACAACCCACACAAAACGGATGAATATGATCGATTTCATGTTTTTAATTTCTACTACGTTCCAATGTTTCCCTATAACTGTACTGGCCTGAAGAGAAGTTATCGAAAGCAACGCGTATGTTCGCCAAGTCATCTTTTGAATTTATAAAATTACTTGTAAATATTTGTCAATTATGTTGTATGTAAATCGACGGTTGAACTGATGTTGATGTAAAAAGACATAAGGAACTGTACGTAGCCAGTCATATCACGCCACCAACCTTAAGGATCCGTGGGTTTACTGGAAATAAGTATTCCGGAATGCGAGCGCATTCTTATTATAATGCCACGAATACTAATGAACTAACAAATTAATTAACTGAGATCGAATTGCTAAGCAAAGTGTGTTGTGTATTTGAAAAATAAATAATTTCATCTAATATGAGGCCTTACGTTTAGTTGATTAAGTTGAAAAGTTTATTAATTGCAATAATTTAATATAAAGAATTTTATTGCAGGTCAAATGCTATTCGAATGAGGAGGATATTTGCGATAATTCATCGCCATGTGGTAAATTGCTTAGTAAAGTCAACTAATAAACTTTAAAATTTCATTCTGAGTTTGTTATGCCCTCGTTGCTGTCTGTAGGGCATCTGTTTACGAATTGTGTTGTACTGGTATCCAGTTTTAGAAAAGGAAGGAAACTACTCAGTCTTAAAGTTTGAAGCGTTTAAGGGAAGAGAAAATATTGTCTTCTTCACATGCGAATACGAGGATGAGGAGAAATTTGATCTTGTCACCTATCGGCATATCTGGTCAGGTAACCCTTTCTAGTCTTATGTGCACAAGGTCAAAGTCCGAAAATTTTTAGTGCAGTCGTTTATGTTTTTTCATGCAATCAGAAGTTGTTTCTGGTGGCAGATATGAAATTCGCATTCATTCCCTCAGTGAATTAATTGAGAAGTGCTCAACCACACACAGTGGTTTAAATAGCGGGCGACGCATTGAAATAATGATGCAATAATGAACAATCTTCTGCACAGGTTGCTGCAAGTAGCATGGTTTTTTGCATTGTTGACATCATTTGTAAAAGGCAAGTTTTATTTAGTTAATTCTTCAAGAAAACATTGAGAGAAAACTACTATTCGACCCTTTGCAATTTTATTTGGTTGTTGTAGTTTGCTAGTTGACTTAGAAGACCTATTCTCGCTAAAATCAGTCATAAAAGCATTAACTTCCGATGTATATCTTGTTTTACTCACACTCAAAGCCCTTTTTATCATAACTAGCTGAGAATTCAACCAAGAGGTCTTTTGAGAGTTATCAAATTTCTCAATCTGATGGTCCATACACCATTAAAGTTTTAATTCCTAACGAAGATGCGGTAAGTTGGTTGTATTTTATGATTCCTTAAAATATACAAAGTATATTGTGCTGCAAGGGCAAAATTTATACATCCATTCTTAGCTCCAAGTATTTTTTACCATAGGAAATCCCCTTCGTCATTGACGCCGATAAATATATAGCCATGAACGGCACATGTTCTCTGAATTTCTCGGTATATTTTACATTTCCGTGCCCTGTCGAATGCTGTAAGTCCCATGCTGGTTATTGGAAAAGACGCCTCCTTTGCAATGCTTGATATATTTGAAATGTTTAACAGGAGAGTTTATTTCAAAAATGCATTTTTATTGAAAAGGGACATGGTGTGTTCAGTAGAATTATTTAAAAATAATCATCATGTTGTCTAAACTCTGCGATTTTCATCTCACAGCACAACACGGATGTTTTCTTTATATCAAATTGCCAGAGGTTTCGTTTATGGAACAACTGGTAGTTGAGACAAACGAAACACATTTCGAAGTATACTATCATCGTAAGTAAATTTGAAAATATGGAGATTTTCGTAAAAATTTCAAATGTATTAGCTTATTCTGATTCCGTCAGTAACATATACTATACTCTTCCGGGTGTGATTCAGCTTTTAAAACTCCTAAGGATGATGAACAATTGATGAACAATCGCCCATCAAATTGTCTGTGTAGTACAAACATAATATTTTGACACTCGATGAAAATCAGAGCAAAGTATTTCCTTAAGATCTAACCATTTAACGCAAACGAACCAGAAACCTAAGTATCCGGTTTTATTCAGTAGAATATGATGCACGTTTGTCTGTGTGTACGAGCAAATAACGGCTAATTGTGCCAGTCACTCGTACGCAAGTGTTATTTTCTTGGTATTAACGTAATAAAATAACTGAAAATGCGACATTCCTCATAGAAAGTTTGAACATCGATTGAATGCGAACGAAAGCTGTTTTGCAGAAAGCAACATTCATTTGCTGAAAACCATTAAATATCCGTGCAGCAGTGACACAAACTCACAAAACCACGAGTTTCTGGATTTATATACTATTACATGTACTTCCATTATGTTAAATAAGTACGTAGTTGTATATTATTGCCTACCTGTTGATAGTTTGTGAATATTACGTGGTTATACCACAGGAGTTGATGTGATTTAGCTCAAATATTCAAATCACATTTTGGAGCGAGCTTAAAAAGTTTTTTTCGAAGCATTTTCTCTAAATTCGCACATTTATTTCCTCGGAAATTAAAGAAGGTGCATAATCTCTGTCTCTCATCCAGTAGACGATTTGTGGGTATGCTAATTTGGATGTATTGCGATAAGAAACGCGTGAATATATACCAGCTATTGATATCATAATACGTTTACTTACATCATTCGCAATCAGAGCGCGAAGTGTGTGGCAGCAGGCGTCCGGTATTTACGCAACAAAGCGGTCCATTCATTTTTACAACATTTCTTCCACGGACCCCGGTGGTAAGCTAAAAAATTGTTGAAGCATGTTCTTTCAGTGTAGAATAGACTTTTCAGCTCCGAATAAGACTTGCTCTTCCTTCTTCAAGTACGTGTTGTTAGATGAGAAAAACTTTGTCGTGGAAGCTGATGAAGGAATTTGCAGAGCGGAGAATTTAACTGAAGCCTTCAAATGCAATGTTGAAACACGTAAGTAAAAACCCGTTTTGCAATATGTGTATCAAAGCTGAGGATTTAACCTCTGTGCATGCCTGATAAAGGCTAAGATTTTTTTATATATCAGTGCACCTGAAAGATATTGTTATTTACCAAGAAACCGCGAAACATTATGTCATCGTTTCATTGTCTTAACCTGACTTTCAAAAGAGGATAGTTAATTAATTGCTGCTAAGTCAAAAATAAGTACCAATGTGGTCGAAACATAGGTTATAAATTAAGCTTTTATTTTAGCTTCGGTTGTAAATTTAGACACCCGACAGTCGCTGTGGCTAATTAGTTTATTCTTGTGATTTCAGTTGGAGAGTTTTCGCGAATTACAGTTTTTCTGCCGGAAATAGAAAACATCAAAGAAATTTCGCTTGGAGCTGAAGGTTCAGATATGGTGGACGGAATCTATTGGATTTCAGTTGAGCGTATATCTCACGCCCTATCGGATACTCGTACGTTATGAACGATACGCGCAGATACTATTTATCCTGGATGATGTGTTAAATTAATGGTTAAATCCATGTAAGCTTATATTTTCTCTTAAACAAATTTAACATATTTTTAATAACTATCTTTTGCAGGAATCTTTACATATGAAAGTGAAAATTTATCAAGCTGTACAAATGAAGAAAAAGTCGAGCTTGTCTGGCGACTCCAAGGAACACCTTCGGGTATAAATGTGACCAACGTAAGTCTGTCTGGCAAATCGCTTTTCAAAAATTACAATTTATTTGACCTGCGTGATTTCTGACGAAGAATTGGTTCGTTGATTTTTAATATCCTCAGAAATTAAGTGCTAACCTACAAGCATGTCAGTTTATCCTATGGTCTATAAGCACAGACCGAGCGTTGAGATGAACACCATGATAGAAGTCTATCAGCTGTAACGGGATAACTACCTAATATTAGTTAAAAATACCAACAGGGAACTAGAAATATACACAGGGACTACAAGATACACAATATTGATAACATAGGTACTAGTTTAAAGCCCAGGAACTTGTTTCGCCAATATTTTGCCACTGCTTGGCACAGGTATGTGGGAGTCGGCAAAACACATGTCTGGGCCTTTAGCTAATACGTATACTTATAATACGTATATTATGAAACCCCGATGAATTCGTTTGCAAAATATTTAAGGAATTCCACAGACAAAACTTTTATTATTCCTTAAATACGAAAGACGGTACTCTGATCATTTTACTAGTACATATAAGTGGTACTAATAAAGTAATCTTTCTCTCCAATACCCATCGAAACTATGAAATTCCCGTATGCCTGTGAAGGCATGCCGAATAAGAGGTTGAAGTTATTATAATTTCATATCAACCTCCTCCTATGCACAACTCTCAGACAACCCACACAAACGGATGAATATGATCGATTTCATGTTTTTAATTTCTACTACGTTCCAATGTTTCCCTATAACTGTACTGGCCTGAAGAGAAGTTATCGAAAGCAACGCGTATGTTCGCCAAGTCATCTTTTGAATTTATAAAATTACTTGTAAATATTTGTCAATTATGTTGTATGTAAATCGACGGTTGAACTGATGTTGATGTAAAAAGACATAAGGAACTGTACGTAGCCAGTCATATCACGCCACCAACCTTAAGGATCCGTGGGTTTACTGGAAATAAGTATTCCGGAATGCGAGCGCATTCTTATTATAATGCCACGAATACTAATGAACTAACAAATTAATTAACTGAGATCGAATTGCTAAGCAAAGTGTGTTGTGTATTTGAAAATAAATAATTTCATCTAATATGAGGCCTTACGTTTAGTTGATTAAGTTGAAAAGTTTATTAATTGCAATAATTTAATATAAAGAATTTTATTGCAGGTCAAATGCTATTCGAATGAGGAGGATATTTGCGATAATTCATCGCCATGTGGTAAATTGCTTAGTAAAGTCAACTAATAAACTTTAAAATTTCATTCTGAGTTTGTTATGCCCTCGTTGCTGTCTGTAGTGCATCTGTTTACGAATTGTGTTGTACTGGTATCCAGTTTTAGAAAAGGAAGGAAACTACTCAGTCTTAAAGTTTGAAGCGTTTAAGGGAAGAGAAAATATTGTCTTCTTCACATGCGAATACGAGGATGAGGAGAAATTTGATCTTGTCACCTATCGGCATATCTGGTCAGGTAACCCTTTCTAGTCTTATGTGCACAAGGTCAAAGTCCGAAAATTTTTAGTGCAGTCGTTTATGTTTTTTCATGCAATCAGAAGTTGTTTCTGGTGGCAGATATGAAATTCGCATTCATTTCCACAGTAGATTAATTGAGAAGTGCTCAATTCTAGGTTTGCAGGCATTCGAGGGGAACAACAAAGACTTTCATACATATCTAAATGATGTGGAACTGCAATGGATTGTTAAAAGCTGGAGCCCATCCCACCATCGTGTAAGTCACATGTTATTCTATTTAAATTAATTAACGTCAATGAATTATTTTTTTGTAACTGCCTGCCTTCATAGTCGCGAGTGGTAGTATTACAGTAGATTTTCTGACTCATGAGATACCCTGAATTTCACACGGAAATCTTTTGTCCGCAAAGTAAGACGATGCTGCGTTCCCCTAATTCTTACAGCGGCAAAGGAATGACCGGTCTTAAAAGAAATCATATTGTAGTCTATAAATTACTAATACATTGTTTAAAAAACCTATTGATTTAGAAAAGCAGAAAATTCTGAAATCATGTTGCAACTGAATAAATGGAAGTTGTACATGCACTGAAAATCTGTCCATGCAGAAAATTGAGTGAATAAATCAGCAAAAAGTAGAATAAGTTTTAAAAAGTCCTTTTATCGAAGGTTGCAATTAAATATCCCGAACATATGAGCGAGGTTTACAGTTTACAGTTTTCGTAAACGTTCCAAAAGTATTTCACAAAAATTGGCTGTTTTTCCATTTTCCTACTTTTTGGTAGGCGTTTGACGAAGTCAAGCAGGTTTTCACTTGAATAGGAATAAAGAGACATCACAGGCATTAAAATCTTTATAAGGTCACATGTTGAGAGGTAGGTTATTGCATAATATAAATAGAAACGTCAGGTGAAATCATAAACGTATCATTCTGTGTATAGTAAGAGAACTTTTCCTTTTTTAAAATTTTGTTTATAGCTATTTCTAATGTAGAAGTACGACGAGCTTCAGATAGTCATTGAAATGGAGTTCAAATACTTTAAGATTTTTAGTTTTTTCAATCGATTGCCCAAAAAAGATAGATTCCGTTCTATAAATTCATTAGAACCGTCAAAATGCTTGAGGTTTGTAAACCTACGCAAACATGAAAATTGAATTTCGGAAAAAATGAAATTCCATGACACTAGTTGGCAATGAATGTGCCCATAATTAATTAACAACTTTTTCAAGCATGTTAATTCTTTTAAAAGCACTTCACTGAGATATTTCGTTGAAGAATCTCCACGGACATTACCTTTTTGAAGGTTAAGTCAAGATAAAAATGAGGCAGTTTGATCATTTTTTTGAGTACCAGGGAATTAAGTGAAAACCTGTCCGATGCAGATGAATGAGCGCAGTTTTCTATCTAAACTGTAATTGTTTTGCTAGACATATGTAATTTAAGGACCGCGTATAAGATTGCAAATGCACCGAATACATAGATTTGGCGAAAATTGCTTATTTTCTTCCCTTTGTTTCTAATTGTGCACAAGTGGAAACTATAGTTTAAAGAGTGTATAACCAATTCTGCAAAGCTAACTATGCCTTTCTTAGACCTTCATTCGTAGTATCATAGATGTATATTTGTTTAAGCTCAGAATGCTCGGTGTGGTAACAAAAAACTGTCAAACAAGTATATTAGAGCGGTTTGTGGCAAAAGCGTCAGAAATGTACAAAATTATTTTCAAAGCTGAAATTCTACCTTATCTAATGAAAAATACGAGTCCATATACTTGCGTTCATCCAATTTTCATCGACTCAAGTTAAAGTTTTCCTGTTGTATAAGGGATTTATAGATAGTGCTTATATTAATATTCTTTTAAAGCACAACATGCAAAGACATAGGTTTTGTTCTGTGCTGACTAATATCGTAGCAACTTGTTTGGATATCCGAGAACCTCCGATATCGGTAAAAACCTGTCTGTTCGCCTTCAATAAACCAGATTATAAATAGAGTTTATTTAGTAAAAGGCTTTCTTAGCCGTAAATCCATTAAAAAAATCAAAATAAGAAGACCATTTCTACGTTAAGCTAATCACTCAGATTCCGATCACGATATTGCTTGTATAATGCACCATCGTTTATCAAAGCGAAAAAAACATTTTTTGAGACACCAGCATGATACAGCGTAGAACTTTGATGGTCAGTGTGCGCTATATAATCTATAGTATTCGGGGTTAAGTTAATTTGTAAGTTAAAAATGACAACTTAGAAGGACAAGAGCAAACAAAATGATGTTATTCTCTAAATGCTACCCTTCTTTTATGATATTTATTTTCAAACACCAGTGTGCTGACCTTCATCTAAACGGACTTTGTTTTCAACCTGCATTGTTCTTATATTAATTATTAAACCAACTAGGCATCTTTCCTTCAATAAAACTGACTTAGATAGCTGAGAACCCGTTTCAAAACATATATGTGCCTCATAAATATATAACATAGCATGCTAACAATTTTGAAAGTTGCTGAGGACAGTGCAAAACAAGACAAATTGTCCTGGGTTATCACCATCTTATCGCTCTACAACTTAATTGCCTTTTTGGCCTACTTTAAGTGCTTTGGTAAAGGTAACTTTACAATGTTGGTGATTTTAGAGAAAAATGAAAAAGCGTGCGCTTGCAGCTTGACCATCAAACGAACGAGGAACAGATCGTATCGGACTGGTTCTCATAAATAGTGTTGACCATTGATAACCCGTTTTTTCCATGGACGCCGAGGAACAAACAACACGATATAAATTGAACTCTTTAGTTTAATCATTCACGTGAAGAACATTTTCTAAAAAGAAGTGTTCTACCCCGACTCGGCAAGAATTGCAAATAAATTTCAATGAGATGAAGCTCATTATTAAGGCCATTAAAGTTGTTTACATGCCCTCATCAGACTATGTTTCAAAACTTGGTCTTATTGACCTTTCAAACAAGGTTTAGCACTTTTCAGGTAAGATCTGTTGTTCTAATCTCTGACTGATATTGGTGTCGTTTAAGGCAATCAAGCCTTAAAACCTTGGAAAATATCCATGGACATAAAAAGTGCATGGTCCGCGCTTCTGGTCGTGAGGTTATGTGCATTGACCGAAGCGAAGAAAAGTTAGGGTAGGCTCGAGTGCAATTGCAAATGAGCCACAACGGCTAGGAATATGCCTTCGACAAAACAAAAAATTAGAATAAACTGCCTCTTTAAAAAGCTCTTTTCATCAGTGTTGACCATAGATAGCCCATGTTTTTCCGTGGACGCCCAGGAACAAGCAGCACGATATACATGGGAATATATAGTCCAATCATTCACGCGAAGAAAATTTTCTAAAAAAAATTTTGTACCCTGACCCGACCAGCATTGCAGATCAATTTCTACGAGAATAGGCTCCTTAATAAAGCAATTAAAGTTGTTTAAATGCACTCATCGGACTATGTGTCAAAACTTGGTTTTAGTGGAACTTTCAAACAAGGTTAAGCACTTTTCATCTGAGATCTGTTCTTCTAATCTCTTACTGACATTGGTCTCGTTTAAGGGAATCAAGACTAAGTAACGCATTAGCGGAAACTGTGTCATACAATAAGTATCTTACCCCATCCTTCAAATTTAATGTAGCTTTTGGTGAGGGTTCATCAGTAGTAACATAAGAGTAAATCAAAAAATCACAAAAATGACGTGACATTTGAACAAAGGATTGCCAGTAGCTTTTACTAATATAATTTCCGGCACGAAATCATGGAGTTTTCAAATCTTAATGATTAAAATCGATAAATAATCTGGTTTTCTAACAAACCTTGCTTCATTACATCGTGCTTCATTTGATTGACCTGGCGAAAAAAATGTTCCAGGGCAAAAAGATCCTTGTGGTAACACTTGGAAGTTAAGATTGTCCTCTTGTCAAAGAAAAACCAACGCTTATGCGCAAACTTAGTCCAAGCTAGCTATTAGTATAGGAAATCTCCAGAATACAAGGTAACATAGACTTCCGCCGAAATGTGTAAATATTTTGGCTGATAAAATCATTTATAAACATATTCTGCACGCAAAATGGAAATTTTTAAAACAGGTTAGGCCAACATATAAAATGTGCAGCCTTTTGGTTGCCAACTATTGAGTGTCCCAATTTGTATCATCACGTCTTATACGATAGGACACAAAATTCAGTTATTAAATAATTTAAGCAACATTGTGCAAGAGTTTGTCTCATGTCAAGGTGGGAAATTCGAATCAACTGGATACTGCACTCAACTCTTAGTTGTTGGTCATGTCAGTTATATGTTCATGAGGTTTAATACAGAAGCAGTTTATGTCTTGAAGTTGAATTAGCGGAGGTACGATTAAAATAGGATTTCTCAAGACTAATTTATCTGTATGAGAAGTGGCGAACGGGAATTCTTTGTTCGATCATGCCCATGTCTTAACTGATGGAATAAACTGAAAACGCGAGAAAAGTGCTGATGCATGCACCTGCTCCCTCATGCTTTGTAGCAGGCAGAACAGGGAGCGCCATTCACAGTTGAAAAAGGCCAATTATTTTCAGTTCTATAGACGAGGGACTCTGTGTCGGCACACTGCCCACATTAGCAAAATAAATAAATGTTGTGCGTGCTCTGAAAGAACTGGAAAGAAGGAGGTTTCCTGAAAAACACAAGAGTTTGTGGTTTGAAAGTAAGCAAATTTGCATGGACTGCGATGTTTTGTTAAGACCTCATTGAAGTCCAAATCATGTGCATTCTGGTTTCATTGACATTGTAACCCATTTCTCCGCAGCAATCGTGAAAAGCTAAGAGAAGAGACAGGGGATTAGCGTCATAGACCAGGGAACCCAGAGTGAACCTGTTTGGCTCACTGAACGTCATTAGTCTTCTCTGTCCTAAGTTCAGGTTTAGATGACCGAATGGTTGAGCCCTGTACTTGTGTTTTCTGTGTTTTAAGGACGATGCTGAACAGTTCGGCTCAAAAAAGGTAGAACGATTTTTCCCCTACTGAAACTGATTCCGCAACCCAACCTCATTCGCCAGCTACTGTTGGGGATTGTAGCACACAACATAATAGTTCCTTGTCCAATAATTATCCTTAGACTTAACAACCAACTGTCAAAGATTTCAGATAAGAAGCGTGGGTGATTCTATTCAGAAATTGGACATGTTTGATTGATGAAAATTAGTAGAAATGATCATTTCAATTTCATTTAGTTTCGCAGTAGTTCGATTGCAAGTAAGCTTATGTCCTCGACAGATGTGGCTACAGCCGGCCCAGTAGTATATACCGGTGGCTTAATATCCCATTTTTGACCTTCTGGTCAGAGACTGTCTGTGTTGGAACGCAGAAAGTTGGGCGTTGTTGATAACAGGGCTGGTTCTTGTTTTGACGTGTTTTTTTTGCCACGAGATGTGACTCACGCAAACTGTCACGCCATTATTAGAGTTGTTGGTTCCGGCTTCGTTGTCGGCCTGTAGTAGCCGTTGTTCGCAGGAACCTAGAAAGAAGGATTTTATTATTGTTGTGTGTTTACGTTATTCTGTAAGCGTCCCCACGAATTTGAGCTGGTTCCACGTTAACTCCTGGTAGGTCTATCCTCCTGAATGGCAGTTTCAGGAGGATAGTATATGAAAAAAACTATTTATTAAAGCAGTTGATGGAAACCAAAGTTGTATGACATGGACCGGTTCTTTGCATGCGCGACACCGATCAATGATGATCAATTTTTGTTTTAATTAATTAGATAGGAGAGGCTACTATCTCTTGACAGCGTTTAAAAAGAAAGGACAACAACTATGGACGCTATGGTGGCAGGCTTAGAAGTCATTTTGTATAAGCACTTAATAATTTGTATGTGGCGGGTGAGTTTGTGACAGTCAGTGCACAAGATTAGCTGCAGCCAAGTATTTAAGTTAGAATGCGTTTTCTTGAGCTAACGAGAGATTAGACTCTAATTTCCGTACTTGAAACACTCGAAAGTTTGACCGCGCATAGTGGACCCATTGCACTGCGTCTGGAAAATAAATAACTCGTACTTTCATAAAATCATCACACATTCTCTATGCAAATATTACTTTCACCCTAGATACTGGATTGCAGCGTTGACGGCAGGTTTTTGTGTTCAGGGACGACAACCACATTTGAGGAGAGGAAGTGCCGTAAGCATCATTTTCTAAGCATTTAATGTATTTTACTTACAAGATAATCTTAAAATGACCTTCTATATGGGTAAAACAACGTTGCTCTAATAGCTTCGAACAATAACTAAATTGATTTCTTTACTGTTTAGAAGTCGAAGAGGCAGGGGATTTGCTTGTTTTCACTGTACATGTAGAGCGAATTGGAGACACAGATAAGACAATATTCATTTGCACTGCAACTGACGACGCTCAAACGCAGACCGTATACTGGCATGGTAAGTCTTATTTCTAAAGCATTATTTTCTCTGCCACATGCTGGACGCCCGTCGTGTCACAGCGATGAAAATTTGCCGCTTGGTTTCGTATTTAGTGGTATTGCTGAACAGTGGTTTGTGGGGATGGTCATAAGGCAGACGAACTCACAAGCCGGACCAATCCGTTATTTCTTCTGACTAGTTTGTCCCGATTAAGATTTCAGGGTGTTCACGGGTAAAATGCTGACTAGACTTTTAATATGGATTCAAACTCGAAATTTCGAAATACGCATCCTTTCCACGCATGCGTGGTTTATAGACTAGCAGACCTGCACCTTCGAATCGGTCCTCAGTCGGAAGAATTGAATAATGGTGAGACAGGTGCGCATGACTGCTCTGATCCCAATTTTAAATGATCAAACCACAATTTTTACGAGATTTCAAGTCACAAACAGCCGACCAAAAGACTGTCCGGTCAAACTCAAATATGACAAATTATTTAAAATTTACGGATTAGGTTTTTCCTGTAAAAGCTGATCAATATATAAACAGTTGTAATCAGCCATATCCTGCAAAATCAAATCAACTAACCCATGGGTGCTGCGCTAGAATTGCCCATTGGAAGTGATAAGCGGATGTCAATTTCAAATCCATAATCTGCAAGTAGAGCAATCCGAAGTCCGCAAGTTCCTCCACATCAAATCAGAAAATGAGCAATTTAATATCTAAAATGAAATAGCCTGTGTTCCAGAAGCCGTTTTTGTTACTCCATTGTTTTCCAATTCATTTTTTGGAGCTACAGACGACAGTTGCACGCATATGATCACATGAGCATTATGGGCACTTGTATGCCCACCAAAATATCTCATTAAATATTACCCGGTTGTCTACAGTTTGAGAAGGATTTATGTTTTTCATTTATGAAGCATATAACTGCCGTGTAAGTAGAAAACCTAAACACTAAGGATGAATATAAGTGCAGTCACTGCTCGTATTATCCGGCAATGAGCAACATTGAAAACTGTCGGTTGGTCCAACGTTTTAATCTTACGCTTATTACTATTACTAGACGAATTTCTCCATTTCTAATGCAATTAGTCAGGTGCCACTCTCAAACATTGAGGGTAGATCAAATGCTACGCAGGGTCTAAATATGGTATCGTATGTACAATATAGCATATAAGATTATTCATATTTTTGCACTGATGTACTCATCTGTTGACTAGTTATAAAAAAGGTTTTTCTCAGTAGAAGAATATAGTATTAGTTCCCTATCATTATCCTTTTTATTTATTGTCTGATAGGCACCCTCAATGCTACGTTCAGCGAATATATTCCAGGTTCGTTAAAGTGAAAAGACAAATCAATTGTTCACTTACTCTTCACAAGATACTTAGCCCATCTATTTCATATAAACGGCTTGTTTAGACTGAATCTCTTAATTCGATACATTAAGATACATCTTTTCATAGAAACTACCATTTTGGTTGGAGGGATTAGCGCTGGCAAATGCGCTTCAGGACTACCTAAAAAACGTTCGAATAACCTTCAAAAGGGTTAACAAGTTACTCAGAATGGCCCCTTATGCAACTTTCAAGATGACCTGCTCAATTGACAGTAGAAATATGTCGTGGTTGTGCGAAGTACACTTCAAAGAGGCCAAGATTCATCTCCTGAAACGCCGCGTGAGCCATTCTTGATATTTGAAGAATTTTCGTTTTTGACAGCAAATCAGCTGTTAGCGACAGGATTCTATTACTTCGAAGGTCTAATCATTCCATTGAGTAATTTTTTTCTTGGATTGGATGCACGGCCATGGCAACTTAGTGTCGAGAAAAGATTAAATTTACTGCACGATATTGAAGAAAGATTTTGTTTCACGGTATTCTAACTGGAAAATGTGTCAAATCGAGATCAAACATTTCAAAATCAGTTTATTTAATCATTGAAATATCAGCATACCAAGAAACTTAATTAGAAATATGTGAAGTTCCCTGGAAATGAACGAATTTCCATGGTGTAAATTTTCTCATTTTGACTCAAGTTCATTTTCTGACAAATTTGAAATAAAAAAACCCAGTTAACTGTTTAATGTGTAGCAAAGATTTTGCGGTTGACCAAAGTATAGACCGATAGGTTTCTGTTGGATTCATTAATGTGGTTAATTTAGTCTGTTCTCGCTTCCATCTGACCTTGAGAAATTTTTAATTGGCGTCTAAATCGAGATGCCAATTAATGCAAGCCTCGTCTGAGTACATGACCTACAGGAACTCAAAAAATTTTCCTTGCTGAGCAGGCGCCCATGTTGCGTGTTTTCTCTCATGTAACTATTTTTTCCGTTTCCCGGGGTAATTGGCATCTAAATCGATATGTCAATTAATGCATGACTCGTCTGAGTACATGACCTACAGGAACTAACATCATTTCCTTGCTGAGCAGGCGCCCATGTTGTGTGTTTTTCTCCTCATGTAACTATTTGTTCCGTTACCTGGGATAAATACTCTCGTCTCTTTACCACCAGCTGGTGTTCATGTATACGGCTTCTGCAAGATTTCCTGGTTTGGCAGCAATAAACGGCATCACAACTGGTGCAATACATTTTCTAAACGATTTCTTCCTGTTGTACTTTTTACCCTGTCATTAGGCAGTACAAACTGAACGCGCAATCTGTATCTGGCATTTTTTCAAACTGTACTTTTACGGGCTCAGATACATTGTTTATATAAAGGACGATTAACCGGCATGGTGGCTTTGACACCCGGGTTGTCGTACCTCTGGAAATAACTTTCTGGAACTGTTGGCGCATTAAACACAGAAGCGCAAAGGCAGAAGGATATTTCATTCTAAGCAAATAATTTGAAGTTTTATTTCTATTTGGTAATGTTTTTCATGGGAACATAATTTTCTGACCGACCTAGCAAGTTGCTAACTTAACAGTGTTTTGGAAATTTGGTATGGCTTTTCTTCAAATGTAAAATGCCCTACGACTGAGGATGGCTAATAGTACAGAAGTGGCTATTTTAGACTCCTTTGTCTTTCGGGGTAATGATAGTCTGCGTATGATATTAGTCGCTAAGCGGCTGTTGGTGGTGCTCGCGATTGGGCTTCAAGGCGAAACAGGCTAGCTGTGCCCGTAGCTGGATCGGTGAGCGCTCGTCTACTGTTTGCAATAGAACCAATCACAAAAGAAAAGACAAAGAGCCCGCAGTTCAATAGATGGCTAACCAACCAAACACCGGTTTGAAGGTCAGGGTTGAAAATCTGGGTATGGGTGGATGGCCGACTGATGGCGTCTTGTAAGACTGAAATGGCCAATCCAGTCTCACTTTTCTTTATCGACAATGACATTTTGGACAAGATTGTTTGCAGGAGGCGATTGCTTCGGAAATAAAAATATCACAAAGTACTTGATGACTATCCTGACATGTGCAGCTACCTATTTCAATGCCGGTAAAGGACTCATTTTGGCGCATGTTATGATGCATTCTCCATAAATTTTTATTTTACCATAACACCTTCCGGTAACATCGTAGAGGTTTGCTGAATCAGGCTTGGAACCTAAAAAATATTTTTCCCTCTCTCTTTGACAATGCTATTACGTCACTAATGTTTTTTACTTCGGAAAAACTCAAGCGATATGATCTACCTATTCTTCTGCCATGCAAGAGATTTATTGTTTTTAAAACTTCTTGCACACCAACAGTTAAATCTTTGGTTTTGACGAAGTTCAACGCCTGCTCCACCGCATGGCGGTGCAGGGACGGTGACTTGCACTTGGGTACTCATACTCACACCCACTGATTTGAAGCTAACGCTCACTGTTCAGTTCTGTGCATGTCCTTCCTCCCTGATTTCGCAGAAGATAACGGGCGGTTCGGCTGTTTCAGCACGAAGTCTATGTAGACTCCTAGAAATGCCTGCGTGCGTCTGCTGGCAGTTACTACAGATCTTCATTTTAGCATGCGGAACTTGGCGTTTCCCATTCTTTAGTGTGCCTTGAGAAACCGGTATTTGCTGCTGGATCATCATGTTATCCTTTATATATCCTGAGTGTATTCACACTTCTCAGAGTGGTTAGAAAGAGCTTTCTGTGAACAACTCGGAAAAGCTCTAAATATTTTGCGGGTTGATTTGCGGTTCGAGAATGCGAGGTAACATAATTGACGAAATAGGCAAAGTTAGGCTAAATCAAACTAAACTATCAATCTGAAAATTAGAGAAAAACGGATGTTAAAAAGAAAGAAATAGCTTTCCCGAATCAAAACTTCAAGATATATGCAGCTGATATCGCGAAAGTGCTCGCTTACAATGCAGTGATGTGATCTTCCCCTAAGTCAAAAATTACACACCACTACATTTCCACCGATTTCCAACGAAACGTAGGAATTTACTAGCGACCAGTGCTTAATCATGTGCAAGCAGTTTAACATTGATTGTTGTAACTACGTCGTTTTGTAAGTTGTTTCTCTCATTTAACCGTTAATTATGTGAAAACTGTTAGATTAAAATGTTGTTTACTTTTTCCTGGTAGTTGAAATAAAGCCATTGGACCACGGCTACTCAAACCAGCCGCAATATTATACGACTCTAGAGAAGGCACTAACACGGACAAGAATAACCTGACGGAGTTACTGGCTCCACTTGAGAGCACACTGTGTGTAAGCCGGAAGTACGTCCTGGAAAATGATGAAATGAATTATAGGATAGAATATAAATCAGTACATCTTAGTTGTAGTAGTGTTTTATAGGCTACAGAAACTCTCCTGTGAGCGTTTAGCCTGTGAAAATTTAAATTCTTGGGCTGATTAAAGCCTATACAAGAAGAGTCAATCCGAAATGAGGACCGCTTAAGGAAAGGCCTGCTTCCTTTCCGGCTCTAAATATTAAGGTAGTAAATCAGAGGTGTACGACAAAATCTCAGCAGGTTAGTAATGCTGTCATTTTCACCTTAGGATCCTATCTCGATTTTCTTTGAATTATCTGACCAGCCATAAGGATTGTAAATGCATTGGGATAAAAGACGCTTACTATTAGCAGGAATTGTCTCTTTTTAGGGCACTAGGACGAAAGTCACTGCAGGTATCCTCAATGGAAAAACATACAGAATATCCGGAAAATACAAGCTCTGTGAATACAATATAAACACAATGGATAGCCTGGAAACAACAAATATAACGCTGGTGAATTCAACAATCCTTAATGAAGAACATGATGAAAGACCAAAAAATCGTGCGCCAACCACGGCCTTGACCTATATGCTTTCAAAGGGACCAACAGCGGTTTGCCGTGGGCCTTCATAAGCAAAGCTATCTAACTTGATTGCTGTTGCCCAGGCCAATTCCGCGCTATAATAAAACATTTTGTGTTCATTAAAGCAGTTCCATGAATAAAGTCTATGTCTAATTTGGTGCAAAGTATCAATTTTTAATTACAAGGGTCCACGTACGAATAGCAAACTGAGTAAATAGGGGAAAAATGCGATTCCCAGGTGGTAAGGCAGAAGAAGGAGTAGCGTTAGCCAGGAGAGCTATAATGTCGTTGTGAAGTTTCGAGTAGTTGTTTCATCTACCCAGCTTTAGAAACTTATTAGTCACGTTCGCAACTGTTTTCATCGCTCCTGATTTGTCAAAACTGGCTGTGCGCTGCGCCCCACTTACGTTTTCGCTGCCGCTATCCCCGCCCATCGCCTGTTCTGCCGCGTCCGACTACGGCGTGGTTCACCCCAGCCGCCGTCAAACCTACCGACACCGTGTGGTGCCGCATGGGCTGGCGTCTCAGGGTGGGATGTTCGATCCCCATTGTGGACATAGTTGGCGGCCCCGGTTGTTCCGTGCCGGGACGAAGGTTCAATATGGTGGTTGACGGGGTAGACCTCCCGGCTTCTTTTATCGGCCTTGATGTGTGATCGTGACCTCGGCCCACAATTTCGACGGTGTCAACGTTTAAGACGTTCCCCATCTGCGCCACAGGGTTCGCTACCTCTAACGACGCGGCAGAACAGATGATGGGCGGGGCTGGATACAGCGGACACGCGCAGCACACAGCCAGTATTGACAAACCAGGAGCAATGAAAACAGTGTCATGCAATGGGAGCTACGAGCTTGACTCTTCAGTCTTTGAAGCAGCTTCCCTATCTCATGAAGTAGGGTTGTCGTACTGCAGCCTAATCTCGAGATATTTCAGCCATAGTAGGATGCTGGCTTTTGAACGAGTTTTATTTTATGACAGCCAGCAAAAAGAAATTTCTGCAAAAATAATTAATTTTGTAGTATGGTATTTTATCATTGACTTGTAATGCTCTAATTAATTCAAATAAATTTTATAGAAAACTCACACAAAAATATTATTTCTTGCGCGCTATGATAGCGAAGTACGTCCTTTTAAATATCATGCTTCAAGAAAGGGTGTGTTTCGGCGCTAGAAGTAAAGGGGGGTTCAACGCCACGATAGGTTTCTGAGCGGTGGGAGGAAGGGAGGTGGCACAGTGATGACGTCCTGCGCTGGAGGGGCAGGGTAAATTAAGTATCATTTGGAGTCTGGTTAGCGGTCGTTGATGTGGGAGGTGGGCCGAGGGCTGTACTCCGTGACCATAGGCCGTTATAGGCTTCTAGGTCAACGTGGCGGTTCATACAGTCAGCCTTCGAATAACGGGCCTCGAGAAATATTCCCCTCATTATTGTTTGCCATGACGAAGACAGCAATGTCGTCCTACTTGAATTGATGATCTTCCTAAAATGCGAGCACAAAGATGATGAACAGCTCGTGCCGGCGTTAAAGAATGTGAGCGTCAGGCGTCGAAAAATATGATCGGCACACGACAGTTCGACCGTCGACTTCGACAAGGTCCAACGAACGCTCCACAGCAGGGTGGTGCAGGTACGGTGACTTGCGCATGATTTCGTTTAAAGTGAGAGTAGTCTTGCGATGCATTCACCACACTCCTATTCCTCCACCTAGGCCCGGTGACGAGACAGAGTCAAGAAGACCGGATATGGGAGAGGGCGCAGGTGGCTGGCGAGGTAGTGGTCCCTAGGCTCTAGCCACCCCTAGGCGTGCAAACATGTTCGGAATTTGTTATAGGAGCGAAACCCGAATAACGCATCCCGTGCCCTGATGTGGCCCCGTGTTGGTCCAGCGCATCAACCACGCGGCCTGTTTGGCAGGCACTCGACACACACACGACAGTTCGACCGTCGTAATCCGACGATGTCCACCGTATGCTCATGGGAAAGTGGAGCAGGGACGGTGACTTGCGCGTGATTTAGTTTAAAGTGATAGTAGACTTGCGCTGCATCTACCGCACTCCTCCTCCTCCCCCACCTGAGCCCGGTATCAAGACAGAGTCAAGAAGACCGGAGGCGGGAGAGGACGCAGGTGACTGGCGCGGCTGGGTCCCTTAAGTCCAATCCGCCCCTAGGCGTGCCACCACACCTCCATGTTCGGCATTTGGTATGGGAGCGCAACCCGAATAACGCATGCCGTGCCCTGATGTAGCCCCCATGTTGGTCCAACGCATCTACCACGTGGCCCGTTTAGGGGGCACACACACACACACACACACACACGACGACAGTTCGACCGTCGTCGTCCGACGAGGTCCACCGTATGCTCCACACAAGGTGGTGCAGGGACGGTGCCTTGCACGTGAATTAGTTTTAAGTGATAGTAGCCTTGCGCTGCAGCTACCGCACTCTCTCCTCCTCCCCCACCTGAGCCCGTTCTCATGACACAGTCAAGAAGACCGGAGATGGGAGAGGCCACAGGTGGCTGGCGCGGCCGGAGCCGCCCCTGGGCGTGCCACCACACCTGGATCGGATCCCACGGAGTGGGAGTGCCATAAAGGCCACATTAAGAAGGAGCCATTGCAGCCTGACTCTCAGTCCGCAAGTCAGCCACTCCATACAAAACACACATTGGGCTGACCACGCGGACCGAGTTATCCCGTCAGTTGGCATCCTTCCAAGCCATGGCTTTTAGCGCACCGTGATAGTTTCAAGTGCGTCAGATTGTTTATAGTAAGGAATATGCGCTGAGCTGTCGACCTCACTCTCTCTCCCACCCCAGCAGTCAGACTACTGTCCGAGCCGGTCAGTTGCCTGATGTGGGAGTGGCCGCATTGGCTGACGGATCGGCGTAGCCGTCTTAGCGCGCCACAGCACGACCTTGCCCCCATAACGCACACACAAGAATTCAATTACTCAGGGGATATGGAGGAGCCATCACCGTCTGACTCCCAGTTCACTGGTCAGCCACTCGACACACACAGCACACACTGGGCCGACAGCATGGTCTGGTGTAAGCGTCAGAATAGCAGCCTTCTGTGCCGCGGTTTCTAGGACACCATGCTATTTTCAGCTATGTGATGATGGTGAGGGTGTTATCTATGTATTATTTTAGATAGTGTGCGCTGATGTGGCTTACCCTTCGGTGGTTTATCGTAGGTTGTCGTGGAGGCGCATGTGTCCAAATAGGCCCATACTGTGTGTAAATGTGCGAGAGCAGGGAGGGCAGTGGAGGCGGGCGCGTCGACTGTATATCGGTGCCCCAGGCACTCGTTCACCCGCCTCCGTGCAATGGATTCGCAGGTGACCGACCAGGCCGATGCGTTAGTTGAAGTTGCGGGCGCAGTGTGGGCCGGAGAAATCGGGAGAGGCTGGGGGCATATCATTCATTGTATTAGGGGTGGCAGTGGCGGTAATTATGGCAGGAGCGGAGGGTGTTCATGGGGGGTCGGTGTTGTCGACATTGCGGTGAATTCCGCTGTCAGGGATGGGCATGTGACCGAATATGCCCATGCGATGAGTGAATGCACGAGAACTGTGAGTGCAGTGGAGACGGTGATCTCTGCTGTGTGTTGGTGCTCCAAACACTGGTTCACCAATCTCTGTACGATTGATTTGCAAGTGGCTGACCGGGCCGATGCGTGCGGTGAATGTGCGGTCGCATTGAGGACAGTTTAGGAGAGATTCCCCATCGCTGGTGGTGGTGATGGCGACGGCTGCGGCGAAGGCGGTGGTGGGGTGAACAGGTGATGACTATTGGGATTTGACGTCGAAGTTGGAATTATCGGCTTGTTGGTGCATTGTGTCTGAAGATGTCCAACCAAGTCGATTCGCACGCGAAAGATGCGTTGACAGCGTGGGCATGTTGGAAAGGCCTGGGCATCGTCGGTGTTGGTCCGGGGCGCTTGTAAATTTCGTGCCACAAACACACACACATGACAGTTCGACCGTCATATTCCGACGATGTCCACCGTATGCTCCACGGAAGGGTATTGCGTGAACGGTGACTTGCGCTTGAATTAGTTTTATTTGATTGTAGCCTTGCGCTGCAGCTATCGCACTCTCTCCTCCTCCCCAAGCTGAGCCCGGTGTCAAGACAGAGTCAAGATTACCGGAAGCCGGAGAGGACGCAGGTGGCTGGCGCGGCTGGGTCCCCTAAGCCTTAGCCACCCCTAGGCATGTCACCACATCCCCATGTTTGGCATTTGCTAGTGGAGCGCAACCCGAATTTACACATACCGTGCACTGATGTGGCCCCTGTTTTGGTCCAACGCATCTACCACGTGGCCCGTTTAGCAGGCATTCGACACACACACACACATAAACAAGTAGCGCACTGGCTACGATAGACTGCGCTGATTTGTTGTTCTTTGGGAAAAGGATCCCTTATCCGAGATACTTCTCCGGGTAGTGAGGATGCTGTCATGTGGGCAATAGGAAAACCAAGGTGATTTAGCATCCTGACAATCACTTCAGAGGTTCCCTGCATATAAGGCAGGAATAAGAGTTTTTCTGCCATCCTTTCTCCGCTGAGGGGGGAGAATTGTGGTTGTGCCTGGTGCCTGAGTTATTTCTTCACTAAACTGACCATATATTTATAAGATTGAGACAGCCAAAACATAGAAACATGTTATTCTCTGAGGGGATCCTTGTTGTAACAATAACGGTAGGCGTAGAGGAATAGAGTTTGAACGCAGCCTCTTTTGTGATGTATTGTATTCGCATGTCTTGCAATGGTAGCGTTTCTTTTCGCAACAAGCTTCAGAACAAACCTTCACAGGAAAAATCTAATGCTAGTATTGTAGAAGTTGTTTTAAAGTATACCGCTGTTCTTAGCTTCTCAACCATGATATTTGTAACTTAAACTCCGCGGAAGGGCAACTAATTTTGGAATTTTTATTTCATAGATGGGAGAAAACATTTAGTTAAATATTGTTTTGCGCTCCTTTACCTTCCTAAAATTAACCCAAACGAATACATTATGGACGTAGCTGGCCAGAAGTTTGGGGGCGGTGGATGGATTCGAGTCGTGCGTGCATTTGAAAAGCTTTCCGCATTTAGTCCAGACAGAACTGGAACCACAGGCATCCTCTACTTCCTTTATTCGCAAACTTGGCCTTTGAATGGATAGAAAGTAGTAAGACCCAGCTGCAGGAACTCAATGATATACGCTAGCTTAAACTGCTGGTCAAGTCCACCAAGCTTTCGCAGAGGGTTTAGTGTCTGGGTAGTGCTTTTACGTTCGACAGTTCAACCGTCGATTTCGACGAGGTCCAACGTATGCTCAACACCAGGTGGTGCAGGGACGGCGACTTGCGCGTGAATTAGTTTAAAGTGATAGTAGACTTGCGCTGCAGCTACCGCACTCTCTCCTCCTCCCCCACCTGAACCCGGTGTCAAAACAGAATCAAGAAGACCAGAGATGGGAGATGGCACAGGTGGCTGGGGCAACCGGAGCCGCCCTGGGTGTACCACCACACCTAGCTCGGATCCCACGGAGTGGGTGTGCCATAAAGGCCACATTAAGAAGGAGCCATTGCAGCCTGACTCTCAGTCCGCCAGTCAGCCACAACACACAAAACACACATTGGGCTGACCACGTGGTCCGAGTGTTCCCCTCAGTTGGCAACCTTCCAAGCCACGGCTTCAAGCGCACCGGGAGAGTTTCAAGCGTGTCTGATTTCTTATATTGAAGAAAAATGGCTGAGCGGTCGACCCCACTCTCTCCACCACCCCCACAATCAGACCACCATCCGAGCTAGTCAATTGTCTGATGTGGGAGTGGGCGCATTAACTGACAGGTTTGCGTACCCGTCTTCACGCTCCACAGCACGACCTGGCCACCATAATGCACACACCCCAATTCAAATACTCAGGGGATATGGAGGAGCCATCGCCGTCTGACTCGCAGTTTACTGGTCAGCCACTCGACACACACACAGCACATACATTGGGCCGATGGCGTGGTCTGGTGTAACCGTCAGATTGGCAGCCTTCCCAGCCACAGTTTCTATGAAACCGTGATAGACTCAGTTACATGGTAATGGTGAGGGTGTTGTGAACGCACTTTAGATACTTCCATCGTTGGATACGAAGTGCTTTACTCTCAATACCTTCATTAATGTAGCTGTCAAAGCATTTTCCTGTGAAAGAATTCTGTTGATTCAAAAATCAGCAGCGAACACACTTATTGAACATCACTAATGGTCGGGCTAAGGATTGGCCTTGAGGCATGTTTTCACAAAACATTGCCTTCATGGAAAGTATTATCTACTCATTTTTTATGTTATTGTATATTTCTGACTGATTGCTTAGGAAATCTTGCTTGGATATTCAGCCTCTTGTATCATTATTAATGGATTCCCTACGTTGCAGTAGGCTGAGTGGGTAACTTCGCCCAAGTATAATTAAAACACGGTTTCCGGTGGGGATTTCATAGCTCAGTTGGCTAGAGTGTTCGCTGTACTGAAGCCTCCCCTGTGTTTTCACGGGTTTAAATTCCACCGAGACCACCGCGTTTTTCACAATCGGGTGTAATCACCTTTTCAAGTATTTCAAAACACCTACTTTCTTTTCTTATTAGCTTCTTAAATATTCTTCATTTATTTGCTGCGTCTCTATTTTATTTCTTGCTGGAGTTCCTCCCGGTTCTTTCAGTATGTGCCTAAAATTGTCCTTTTGCTTACATTTTTCCTTGTAGACGCTCTTAAATGGGTATAGCTGTAAGTATCTCCTTAATTTATTGGCATATACTGCAGGTTAATTAGTCAGGATAAAACAAATATATTCGAAGTTTACAAAATTTTGAATATAATTGAACTCCTTTGAATTAAATGTTGTGGAACTGTGCGATTTTTCTGCAAAACCTTGATCTTTCTGCCTAAATTCGTCTTCTTGGTTTGTTAAGTGTGTGTATCTGCATACGGATCAACGTAGTTCTCCTGTTACTTGACGGTTTTATGATCATACCTAGCCTGATTAAGTCACCGGTAAATAGGCCATAAGTCACGGTTGAACATGCTTCTGCTTCGCGTTCAATGACATGGATCAATGTCAATGCATCGCGCTTGTGTATGCAGAAGTACGTAAAATCGCTAGCCAGACACAATCTAAAGATACATGAACCATCAATGTGTGATCTGTGGTTCTGATACTTCTGTATTGGATCACAATCGTTTACTTCGGCGGGTACATCCCCAACTTAAAGATGGCTACGATTGTAATCACGGCACCAGCAAATCTGGCCTCTTCCTCCCCTAACGATAGGTACCCATTTCGAGCAGACTTCCCAACAGTACTTAAACCAGTCAACCGCTGTATTTGGGATCTGCCAATTAGCTTTGATATTTCTTCCAATGACATTGTGTTGATACAAAGATAAACAAACTTAATAAACTTAAAACTCCAAAATGTCACTGAGCTTCAAATTGCAATGTTCGTTCCTTCAAATCACAAAAATGGAAGAAATCGTTCCCTTTACTTACTGATCGAACACACCGGCAATCCTTCTGCTCCTCCTTACTGGAACGTTCTGTCCATGGACATTCTTGCTCGTGAACATCACCAGCTCAGCGCACTTGCGGTAAGATTCTTCCTCTACTTAGAGAGCATGTCAGAGGAGATATCGCGATGCTGCTTCTTCACTGTGCATCACCTCAGTATAAAATTCTCGAAAGACAATTTCGAAGGTGCTGCTGAAGTTGAAGCAAAAAATACAGGTACGAACCACGCTTAAATAGGACCAACAAATGTATGCTGAGTTTACAAAATTGTTAATAAATTTTAATTCATTTTCAACAGCTATTTGAGACTTGTTGGTTGTCTGGATCGCGAGTCACTCATCGTGGTCAAGAACAGTTACTACGTTCAAGAGCCTCCCAACGGTCAGTTTACTGGTCTATCATAAGTTATATGACTCACCGACGCCGAAGGACCATGAGTCTGAATGAAATCTAACGGACTCTATAATACCGGGGTCTTTCCAACTGTATCGACCTAGATCGAAACTCATGCTACACTTATATTCAGGTGATGAGTATTTATCAAAAACTGAGGTACGTTCACACATTCTTCCTCAGAACTGGTTATATGACCTCCACATATTTTACTTTGTTCCCTTGCTCTTATCCCCGCCTTTCTTGTTTCTTTGCAATTTTCGTTTAAGTGGCTTCTCGGATTTCATCGCAAGCGGATTTTGCCAAGTGTAGACTTCTAATAATTACCTAAAAACGCTTAACATCGCTCCTCCCCGTCAGTTTTCATTCAGCATTTACTGAGACGTAGTCAGTGTGCGTTCTCTGCTCGTCTGGAACGGGCTTTCATTTTATTTTTAATGATTAATTCGCATGCATACTAGCATAATTTATTTATTCTATAGCTAAAATGTTTTGTCACCTTGCCTCGGTAACACACATAATACTCACCGAAACCTATGAACACCCTCATTGCATATTCATCAAAATTTGCGTAACATCGTGATGCCTAAGGACCAATGAGTCCCAATGGGTAGGCTGAACTCAATAATTAGAATATCTCTCAAAATAGACGAGCAAATTCCCTAAAAAGCATAACGCGAATAACTATATTAGCATAACCCTGATCAACAGGAGACAAATTTATCCTCTGGCTTACTATAAACTTTAACATCGGGCGGCTATCTACCACACGTTCGCAGCTGCCTATGACTACGAACTTTTACACTATGTCAACCTCAGATGTAAGCCATTGCAATTAATTTTGTTTGATAGCATCCTGTTGAGTGAAAGTCAATTAGATATCTTGTAATGCTCCTCCCTGAAAAGTCTTTAACTCAAAGACTGATAGTTCTGCAGAAAATGTGCGCTTCGTTGAAATTGAGGTTATGGGACGATTTCGATAGACTCTGTTAATCAGGCATTTTTCAACTAAAAATTTACTTTACCCTGACAGTGAAAGTCAAGTCAAGCAATTCGAGCTTATTAGTTGATTTTCTGTGAAAAGATGCGACACTACGTAAATACGAATCTTTGTCACTGCTTGCCAGCTAATTTCATGACCATAAATAAATTATTTTACATGAACAATTCAGAATATTCATTGGGGATTTTGGCAGATTTGAATAATTAACTGTCCTAATTGTGAACAACTCGGAGGTCTCGGTGGGATTCAATGGGAGCCTCGTAGCTCAGTTGGCTAGAGTGTTGGCTTTACTAATGCCTTCTCCTTGCTTGCGTGGACTTGAATACCACCGAGGCCGACGAGATTTTCACAATTAGGTCAATTGCATTCAGAATATGTCAAATACCGACTGAACTGTAGCTCCAACAATGTAAATCCATGTCTCCTAAGGAGCAGCAACTTTACTGTGGTGTAAGCCAAGTAACGGGCAGTAAGAGTAATTGGTTTTTTTTAGCGCGGAAGCTAGGGCCATGTATGCAACTAGCATTGGTCCGCTTCTAGCCTACCAGCGAACTGTGCGAAGTCGATAGGCTACAAGCTGTCACCAAGCCGGAGCCAAGTCACGCGAGGTACTATCATCCGGTTTACGGGGAGTTTGGCGAAGCGGAGTTGGCCCAATTAGGCAGCCGCATTGGCGCCCTGCGGTAGCAGATGCCACAGTACACCCATACAAACCGAAGGCATAGTGCAATGACTTCGGAAAAGCAGTTCCAGTCTTAAAGCACGAGTAGCCCATTCACAGCATAACGCAGCAAAGAGGGGTTCGGCTTCACAGTGCGTCCCCCCAGGGTCCCCTATGCGGTTTCTACTATATGAACGCCAGACAATAATCAAGGTGATAGTTATTTAACTTATTATGTCTAGAGCATGGGTTTAAGTAGCCGATCACGGTAATCCATCAGACTGCTGCATTCGTTGTACTTCCTGGTCTTGATTTATTCAATTGCATCGCATCTCCCATGCTGTAACCGTACACGTTGTACAAATTTTTAACTTTCCGGTTTCCGAGTAGTGAAAATTCCCATTGAAAAAATTCAAAGGACAATTTGGCGAGCATACGTTAGCTTTCGATAAATTCTCATCAGGCCTTTACATTAATATCACTGCCTTCCCTACCAAAAACCATCCGGGCCGTGCAGCAGATTTCCAGCGGCAAAGCACCGGGATCCGACGTAATCCCACCGGAAGTCTACAAGCACGGTGGTCCCCGGCTGATGGCAGAACTCACAACACTCTTCCAGGAGATGTGGCGCCAAGGACAAGTTCCTCAGGATTTCAAAGACGTGACCATCGTCCATCTCTACAAACGGAAGGGGAACCGGCAACTCTGTGATAATCACAGAGGCATCTCGTTGCTCAACATCGCCGGGAAGATCTTCGCCCGTATCCTTCTCAATCGTCTTAACGGTCATCTAGAGCAGGGCCTGCTCCCGGAAAGCCAATGTGGCTTTGCCGCCCGCCAGCTACAAGAGAAGTGTCAGGACAAGCGAACTCACCTATACACTACCTTCGTGGATCTAACGAAAGCCTTTGACACGGTGAATCGTGACGGACTGTGGAAAGTCATGCATAAATTTGGTTGTCCTGAGCGGTTCACGCACATGGTGCGTCAGCTTCATGACGGGATGACGGTGCGCGTCACTGACAACGGGACGGTATCCGAAGCATTCTGCAGTGACCAACGGAGTGAAGCAGGACTGCGTACTGGCCCCCACCCTCTTCAGTCTCATGTTCTCGGCTATGCTGATGGACGCCTACCGTGATGAGCAGCCTGGTATCCGCATCGCCTACAGAACTGACGGGCACCTTCTCAACAGTCGGCGTATGCAGGCTCCAACGCGCGTGTCTACGACTACAGTCCATGACTTTGCTCTTCGCGGACGACTGCGCCCTCTTAACACCGTGACGGAGGAGGACATGCGAGCATGGACCTCTTTCGCCGAAGGCTGCGCCGATTTTGGATTAACACACACAATACACACACACGACAGCTGGACCGTCGACTTCGACGAGGTCCACCGTATGCTCCACACCAGGTGGTGCAGGGACGGTGACTTG